>JAVSCE010021059.1:0-60627 GCA_032199065.1 Smutsia gigantea
GCAGCTGCTTATTTTTGGCAACAAACTGAATGTAACTGATCTCATTTTAGCCGGATCAACCAGCTTTAAAACTGTGAGCAAATCTGGTATGTTTGATCAGAGGTTGCAGTCAAATAATTTAAATTAGTTGATATATCCTATAGTGATGAAAATGGAAACCAAGCTAATGAGTTATCTACTGCTGTCCTCTCCAAGGTGAAATTCACTTAAAATAAGAAATTATTTTAACAATGTTTTCATGAAATCAGCCAGGACACAGACAAGTACTATCCTAGAGTTAAAGACACACTAAAGGCTCTAGGAATGAAAGCTGTAGAGGATTATTAATACTTCATGAAAATCTGGATATAATGAAATATGTTCTTCATTACCAAGCAAGAAGAAGAGAAAATTTTCTAACTTCAGGACAAAAGAAAAATAAATCTCACTTCACAGACAGGACAGGAACATGAGCTAATTGAGAACATACCCCAGCTGGAATGGTTTGTTAACAACTATAAAAAATATAGTGCTACACTGGAAATTGGCACAGATAAATCACAAGAAAGATCCCAGTTTGTGAAAGGATATGGTGGAACTAGAGGTTTCTTGCAGTACCAAGCACATTTGCAGGGAATGGAATACCAAGGAGGAGGCAATGAAGTCTTGGACCTCGAGGACTACTAGGTAATTGACGTAGGTCCTGCAAAATGTGCCTCATCCTTCAACATCCAACCCAAGGAGTAAATGCATGGTGGAATTCAAAGAGAACCTGCCATACAATTGGACCATTTCCAGAATTTAATTCATGAACATCAGACAGTGAAAAGAAAACCCAAACAAAACCAGTTCCAACCCTACATTTTGGTTTGTCATGGTGTCAGCATCCCAGTCTACAACTAAGTCCCTAAATGCCACTTTGGAGAAATGTTAGAAAAAAACCTAGTTTTTACTGTTATTTGATGATAATGAAATTGGTTGCTCTTATATTTTTATGGAATACAAATACAAGCATTCTACATACCAGCAAAAATACTCTGCTATAAATGTTTACAAAGTAATGTAACTGACATCATAAAATTAAAAAAGAAAAATGC
Source organism: Smutsia gigantea (assembly GCA_032199065.1). NCBI lineage: Eukaryota > Metazoa > Chordata > Mammalia > Pholidota > Manidae > Smutsia > Smutsia gigantea. The sequence continues at coordinate 1,077 of JAVSCE010021059.1, forward strand.
TAGGAATAAAAAAAGCCACTTGGGCTCATTAGCAGGTTAGACATGGCTAAGGAAAGAATCTCTAGGCTTGAGCTTAAGAATGACAAGAGGAAATGTAAAGAGGACAAAGACTAAAAAAAAAAGAAAATATGCAAAAACTGTGGGAAAGGTGTGACATACATGTAATGGGAATACCAGGAGAAAGAAGAAAGAAAGGAACAAAAGTAGTATTTGAAGCTATAATGACTACAAATTTCCCCAAATTAATGTTTAGGAAGCTGAGAAAACAGCAAGTAGCATAAATGCCAAAAAACTACAAAGAATGTCATATTCAAACTGCAGAAAATCAAAGATAAAAAATCTTGAAAGAAGAGGAAAAAACCACTTCATATACAGAGGATCAAAGATAAGAATTACATCCAACTTCTTGGGAACCATGTAAGCAATAAGAGAAGGGAGTGAATATTTAGTTTCCAGAGGGCAAAAGACCCCACCAACCTAGAATTCTGAATTCTGTAGTCTTCAAAAGTGAAGGTGAAAGAAAAAAAAATTTCCAATGAAAAAATGAGATTGGTTGCCGATAGACGTGCCTTGCAAGAAATGTTTAAGGAAGTTCTTCGCAGAGAAGGAAAATGATATAGATCAGAAACATAAGAATTTAAAAATATACATGCAGATATTCCCTCCTCCAGGAGGTGGGAGTTAATTCTTCTTCCTTGATAGGCCTAGTAACTTGCTTCTAACAAATATGAAAAGTCAAAGTTAGTAACTCTAGAGTGGAGAAAACTGGAAGGCACCATTTTAACCAAGTTATCAACCAGGTTATATACCCAGATTATGGAAAGCAATTTATTCATAGTAAACATACAGAACACATAGGGAAGACACAAAGCAAGATCAACTTCAGTATTAGTGGGCCATGGCCAGTGGTTCCCTCCTAGCAGCTGATGCACACATCTCTTATTCCTCAATAAAGGATTTCATCCCCTTTCTGCAAGGGAGATAGACCAGTAAGGTTACATAGGTGACTTAAGTCACATTTGCTAAAGCAGAACAAAGGACTACAAATTATTGTCTGAAACAGGGAAAGAAATTTTCACATGAGAGCAGTGTTCCAGGCCAATTCTCCCACAGCCAAGTAGGGGTCAAAAGACTGTATGCATGAACTGTCTTTTCCAATAGGGAGAAAATTAAATAATATAAAATCAATTAAAACCATCAAAGGAAGAAAAAGAGTAGAAGACAACAACAAAAAGGAATGAAGAACAAGGGCAATAAATAGAAATAGTGACAGATATGATAGATACTAATCCAACTATAAGAATAATTACTTTAAACATGAGTGATCTAAATGCATCCATTAAAGATTTCAGAATAGGTCAAAAATCAAGACCTGCCTATATGCTATCTATAAGAAACCCACTTCAAATATAAGTAAACATACAGATTAAAAGTAGAAATATGGAGAGAGATATATGTTCACACTGTTTTTAAAAAAGCATGAGTAGCTATATTATTTCAGAAGGAGCAGATTTCAGAACAAGGAATGTTAACAGGGATAAAATGTAACATTATGTAATGATAAACAGTTCAATACTCCATGAAGATGTAACAATCTTTAATGTGTTATGTGCCTAACCAGTGTCAAAATACATGATGCAAAAACTGACAGAATTTCAAGAAGAAACAGTTAAGTCTGCTATTATACAGTTAGAAAATTTTTAACACTTCTCAGTCAGAAATGGATAGATCCAGCAGGTAGAAAAAAGTGAGGATTTAGTTGAACTAAGAGTTTCATCAATCAGCTGGATATAATCAACACCCATACAGAACTACATTCAACAATAATACACGTTCTGCTCAAGTTTACATAAAACATTCACCAAAACCAACTAATTATATTTGAGGCCATTAAACCTTAAGAAATTTAAGGAATATAAATCAAACAACATCTGCTCTCAGACCACACAGAAATTAAACTAGAAATCAAACAGGAAGATGGCTGGAAAATCCCAAAACACTTGGAGATTCACCACTAAATGCCTAAATTAAATGCCTCGATTGAACATTAAAATGCCTAAATAACAATGCATCAAAGAAATCTCTAGGGAAATTAAAAAACATTTTGAACTAAATGAAAATTAAAATACAACTTAAAATTTTTGAATTGCAGCGAAAGCACTGTTTAGAAAGAAATTTATAACATTGAATGTATGTATTAGGAGAAAAGAAAGATCAATCTGCTAAGCTTTCACTTCATGAAACTAGAAAAAGAACAAATTAAATTCAAGGTAAGCAAAAGAAGAGAAATAATAAAAATCAGGGCATAAATCAAGGAAATTGAAAACAGAACATTAACAGAGAAAAACCAATGAAACCAAAGCTGCTTCTATGAAAAGAACAGTAAAATCAGTAAGCCTCTAGCCAAACTAAGAAAAATGAGAAAACAGATTACTAATATCAGAAATAAAAGAGGGGGCATCCCTATACAGTCTACAGACATTAAAAGGAAATAAACATTATGAACAACTATGCCCCAAAATTTGATAACCTAAATGAAATAGATTCCTTAAAGACATAATCAGGCAAATTAAGACCAAAAAATGAAACACATAAGAATAAATCTAACAAAATACTTAAGAATAAATCTAACAATATATATACATGAGAAAAAATATAAAATTCTGATGAAAGAAATCAAAGAACTATATAAATAGCTATTTCTTTTTCACTTACAAAGACTCACTATTGCTAATATGTCTCTTCTTCCCAATTTGATCTACAGATTTAATGCACCCCCCGTAAAAATTCCCATCAAGTTTTCCAGATGTTAACAAACTGATCTAAGGTTTACATGGAGAGGCAAAAAATTCAGAAGAGCCAATGCAATACTGAAGAACTAACTAAGTCTGAGGACTGATGCTACCTGACTTAAAGACTTTTATTATAAAGCTATACAGTATCAAGACAACATGATACTGGAAGAAGAACAGATAAATAGATAAATGGAACAATACAGAGAACCCAGAAATTGACCAACAAAAATACAGTCAACCGACCTTAGACAAAGAAGCAAAGGCAGAACAATGGAGCAAAGATAGTCTTTTCAACAAATACTGCTAGAACACTTGGACATCAACATGCAAAGAAAATGAATCTAGACACAGATCTTACACCCTTCACAAAAATTAACTGAAAAGCAAATTATAGACCTAAATGTAAAATACAAAACTATAAAATTCCTAGACGATAACATCAGAGAAAACTTATATGACCTTGGGTATGGTGATGACATTTAAGATTCAACACTAAAGACATAATCAATGTATGAAATAACTGACAAGGTAGACTTCATTAAAATAAAAAACTGCTCTGCAAAAGAATGTGAACAAGGAGACACAGGATGCGAGAAAATATTTGCAGAAGACACGTGATAAAAATGTGTTATCCAAAATACACAAAGAATTCTTAGAAATCAACAACAAGAAAACCACACACTGGATTAAAAGTGGGCCAATGACCTTCACAGACACTTCACCAAAGAAGACATTCATATGGCAGATAAGCACATGAGAAAATTTCATCTTATGTCATTAGGGAGTTGCAAATTTTAAAAAAAGATGCCACAAGAAACACATTATAGTGGCCAAAATCTGGAACACTGACAACACTAAATGCTGCTAAGGATATGTAACAGGAACTCTCATTCATTGCTGGTGGGAATGCAAAATGGCACAACCGCTTTGGAAGACTTCAGCAGTTCTTATAAAACTAAACACACTTTCCCATACAATCCAGTAACCACGTTCTTTGGTATTTGCCCAAATGAATTGAAAACCTGTCCAAATAAAAACCTGTACACAGATGTTTATAGCAGCTTTATTCATAACTGCCAAAATTTCCAAGCAACAAAGATGTCCTTCAGTAGATGAATGGATAAACTGTAGTGTATCCAGAAAATGAACTATTTTTATGACTAAAAAGAAATGAGCTATCAAGCTATTAAAAGACAAGGAAGAACCTTAAACAAATATAACTAAGTAAAAGACAACAATTGGAAAAGTCAAATTTGCTGTATGATTCCAAGTATATGACATTCTGGAAAAGGCAAAACTATGAAGACAATAAAAGGACCAGTGGCTGTCAGGGGTTGGGAACTGAGGGGCAAACAGGTAGAGCACAGAAGATTTTTAGGGCAGTGAAACTATTCTGTGTAACTACAGATTCTGTATGAATATACACCACCAAGAGTGAATCCTAATGTAAACTATGGACATTGAGTGATATGTCAATATAGGCTCATCACCTGAAATGAATTTTCCACTTGGTACAGCTGCTGATCGTGCAGGAGGTAGTAAATACAGCTGACAATTGAACAGCGCCCAGGGAGTTAAGGGCGCTGACCCCCTGCACAGTCAAAAATCCATATACAACTTTTGATTCCCAAAAAACTTAACTACTTACAGCCTCCTGTATATAAAAATGGGTCAATTAATTTCAAATGCCAGCCAGTAGACGAGTAGAAAAGAAATGGGAAAGTTGTAGAGTCAAAAAGAGAAAAGAGAGCAAACAGAGGAATTAGCTCTCTACCAGTCCCTGCCAGGATGGATACCTGCAGGTGGATCAGGCCCAGGACGGGAGGGTGCACTTCAAAGGGGCAAAGGTTTCCCAGCTCCTTTCTCTGAGTTGCTCAACCCAGGCCTTGGCTCCTCTGTTCCTCTCAGATCCTTTTTCCTCTGGTCCAGGTAACAGCCTGACTTTGAACTCCCCCTGGTCTCAACTTGCCTTGTCATGGATTTGGGGGATCTTAGCTCTTTGTGATGCGGAGAGGTGAGAGGTTCTAGAGAGGGGTAGTCCCCACAGTCCTTTTAACCCTGTAAACCCAGCCCCACACTCAGATGCCAAGTATCCCATAAGCAGTACTGAAGCTCCAGATCCATGACTTCCCCAGCGCAGAGCCAGAGGCCCAAAACATGCACAGTGACCACTGAACCGTCCTGAGGCCAGGTGACAATAAAGTACACATTTCCAGGTCCTAAGGCCTCCAGGAAGAGCTGACCTGCCTAAAATGGTCTCCAGGAGCAGAGAATCTGCACCCTGAACACAGACGCCAAGTCCTCCAAGCCCTGCACTGTGGTGGCTCTGTGATCCGCTCATCACCATGTCAGACTTGGGAGAGGTGACTCACCTACCGAGCCGTCCGTGCCCAGAATGTTCAGAGCTTTGGAACACTCTGGGTATGAGTAACTCCAGGCACTTTTGGTTCCTTTTTGTCATCTTTGGGTTAGTCTTCTATTTCTGAATTGAATCACATATTACGTTTATAATTTACATTGCTCACTTACATTATTATTTATATATATCACGTTATAATTTATGTACTTATAAATTATAATTTGTATTACAATTCATACGTTGTAATTAGCAAGGGCATAGAAAGTATAATAATCAAAATAGTCACAAAAACAAGATACTGCCTAAAAAAATATAGATACTGCCTGTTGAGTGTCTACTGGGTGTTGGGCATTATGTTGAGCACTTTACATCCATTGTTACAATAAGCTCCAAAGCAATCCAGTGTATATGTTTTACCATATCACCTCCTTTCCCAGGATGAGAAACTGAAGCTAAGGAGTGTTAAGTAATTCACCCAAGGTCACATAGAAAATGGCAGAGTCAGGGTTTGAACCTACTTTTGTCGTCAAAGTCATACTTTTAGTCCCAGTTTCTACTGGCTCATATCATATAATAATATTAAAATTATCTAGTACAAATCATAAATAATAGGCTACTAGATAATGCTTTATTTATACATAAAATTATACATAATTTAATGCAGCTGTACCTAATATAAACTCAATAATGCTATATGTGAAAATGTTACAATTTAAAGCTACATATATAGTATCAATTATAGTTCATTTGTATTCCTAACCAACGAAGTTATAGTTAAAGACCATTCTTGGAATGTTACATTGAGAATATATGGTTTCTTTGAAAATACTAGGTGATTACTAATATACAGTATTAAAAGAAAAAAACAGGATACAAAAATATAATATGATACTAGTTTTGCAAAAAACATACACATATATTTTATGGGCATGGGAAAAAAAGGGTAAGTACCTTAAATCTTTCACAGAAATTATGATTGGGTGGTTGGACTGCAAGAGGTCTTTGTTTTCTTCTTGATACTCAGAGCCAGACCAAGACACTAGGGTGCCCAGAAAGGCTGATGTTTGGGGTTCCTTCAAACTGATGCTCTTTCAATTTTTGTAGTTAGTGGACAAATAAATAATAAATAATATTTAAAATATTTAAAAAAATAAAAATATAAAATATAAAATAAATAATTTTATTTAGTGGACAGGGAGAAATTGGTTACCTATTGGTAAATATTGTGTAAAAATGTAGATTCGCTTCCTGATTCATTTCTACAGACTCAAGTAGAGTTCATGTTCTGGAGAAAAAATATTTCTCACTTTTCTGTGGCTCTTATTCTCTCTCCTTGTAAAATTCTAAACCCCACAATTTATTGGGAGACATATTAGTTTAAAATGTAGATACTAAAGTAAATTACTCATTTCTAGCCCTTTGCCAGGCATAATTTAGGTTTCCGGATTTCAGCCAACTGCAACATGAATGATATAAAAATTCTGCACAGAGACAGAATGATGGCAGCGAGGATTGATTATGTTTTTATATTTCTCCCTTCCTTGAGTTTTGCCTGTTACATAAAGGGTCCCATGTGAAAACGAAACCTGCATTAACCAGCACCACATGTCCATTTGAATCAGCACTTTTTGTTCATTCTAGAAAATTTGGAAAATACACAGAGAATGAATTTTCAAATCAGGAATCCTCATGGAATTAATTGAGAAGCATTCCTTTTTCTTTTGTTTTTGGGAGAGTTTGTGGAGAATTGCTATTCTTTAAATATTTGGCAGAATTCACCAGTGAAGTCATCTGGTCCTTGGATTTTGTTTGTGGAAATTTAAAAATTACTAATTCAATCTCTTGTTACATAGGTCTATTCAGATTTTCTATTTCTTCTTGAGTCAGTTTTGGTCATTTGTATCTTTATAGGAATCTGTCCATTTCATCTAAGTTATCTGATTTGTTGGCATATAGTAACAATACTATTTTTTAGTTCTGTAAAGTTGCTGCTGGTGTCTCCTCTCTCATTCCTGACTTTGTTAATTTGAATCTTTTCTCTTTTTTGTCAGTCTAGCTAAAAGTTTGTCAATTTCACTGATATTTTTAATGCATGATGGCTTTTTAGGTGTTCATTTCTTAAATTATGCCACATAAGTTACATATATGTTACATATACTCTGTTGTATTCATAAAATATTGCAGAATAAAAATTGAGAAGAAATAAAGGAAAAAAGAACCATGGTGCAGTCGATTGTCTTAAGAAACTTACTAGGCCATAGGTCCTATATTTGAGTTTCACACTGAATTATTTGCTAATTCATATAAACTAATTTCTAGATTCTTGAGAGTTCTAACTTTTAAATGGAACTAGTATCTGCTTCACAAAGCAAGGAAGTAGTTTATACACTGTGAGATATTTGGGTGACAGGTGATAAAAATGAAACAGTGTTTATACCAGTGCTAATACTACTGACAAATTAGACACTGTATTTGGGCTGCCCTAACAAAGCATTACAAACTGGGGGACTTCAAACAACAGACATTTATTCTCTCACAAAAGTCCAAAATTGGGTTGTCAGCAGGGCCATGCTCTGTGAAACCTGTAGGGGAGAATCCTTCCTTGCCTCTCTTACTTCCTGGTGGTAACCAGCAATCCTTGATGGTCTCTGACTTAAACTATATCACTACAGTCTCTGCCTCTGTCATCACATGGCCATCTTCTCCCTGTGTGTCTCTATCCTCTTTTTATAAGGACACCAGTCATATTGGATTAAAGGTGCACCCTACTCCAGTCTGACACCATCCTAGCTGCACCTGCCATGACCTTATTTCTAAATAAGGTCACATTCTGACATACTGGGGGTTAGAATTTCAACATATCTTTCTTGGGGGTGACAATCAACCAAAACCAGTCATGTTCTAGTCTAACTATAAACATTTGTCTGTGACACTCCAATTTCTAGAAGCATATCAAAGTGTTTTTTCTGCTTACCCTCGTCTTTATTTTTTTTTAACTTCTTCTCTAGATTGATGATATGTTTAATGAAATCAGATTTAGTGAGTATGTGGACACTGGGAAGCTAATTGACAAAATCAACTTACCAGACTTCCTCAAAGTTTACCTCAATCACAGGCCGCCTTTTGGTAATACCATGAGGGGCATCCAGCAGAGTTTTGACATTCTTGGTTTTACCAATTCAAAAGGAAAGAAGGTTATTCGAAGAGAGGATTTCCTAAAACTGCTTCTAACTAAAGGTAAATACTTCAATGGGGATATTCCATAACATCGTAGGCCATTCCCTCTGGAGAGAACTGAGCCTGGGGAGAGTCCCTGGCGTCTGCACCACGACAGGGCTTTAGCTGGGAGGGGTGCTGCTTACTGGTCCTCCTGGCTGGCAAATGTGGGGCAATGGGAAGGATGCTGAGCTGGGAACCAGAAGAATGCAGGTCACGCTCCACCTTGCGGAAACTGCAAGATTCAGTGCCCTCACTTGTGAAAGGGGAATAAAAGTGCCAGGGATATTATGAGATGGCATGCATTTGTAAGATAAAACCAGACCAAAGTAAAAATTTTCATTTTTACTTGCTATTTGCCTCATTATTTTATGTGAGAAAGTCAAGCTTGCTCTCTAGGCGACAATTTCATCTTAGTCAAACTGGTGGTTTTAATGTAAGGGAATGTGAAAGGAAGCTGAGCACACACTTTATCAGAAAGTGGTCTTATTTCTCCATACAAGCCCAACATACTTTCCCTGATTGGAGTACCATTTTATAACCATATAAGGAAGTATATGTGACAGTCACATGGGACTCTTTAGATTGTTTTTGTGTCTCAAGTATAGGAAATAGTAGAATAATTCTCCTTAAGGCTTCAGAATGATGATACTAAGCTATGACATTATGCTTAGTTCCAAGAGCTGAACAGCTGCCTTTTTCTTTTATGATACTCAGGTGAGCACATGACAGAAGAGGAGATGTCTGACTGCTTTGCTACGCTGTTGGGACTGAATCCTGAGGGCTGGAAATCTGAGCCTGCAGCCTCCTCTGTGAAAGGTACTGTGGCTGGCTCTGTCTGGGCATGTAGCGTGGCTCACTAATTTGTTGTAGACTTAAGTGCATTTACTTCTCCTGACTGGTGCAGGCCACTCTCCTTAACACCATGCACACAACAAAGCAAGCCTGTCGGGAACCCAACATGAATAACTTATGAAAGACCAGTGAACTTTCTGTCTAAGAGATGAAAGCTTTTGTTGCTGCATTCTCTCTGTCCTTTGTGTCTTCTGGCCTTGTAATTCCCTTTATTCCACCGACCCAGTCTTCATCTCTCCAGTTTGGGGGGCGGGGTGAATATGGGCTGCTAGTAGAGGATACAGTTCAGAAGACATGTTGTCAAGACAGACTTGAATAGAGAATAATGACTTGGTAGACATGCAAGTCAGACTTAAAACTGCCAGAACTTTCAAGTTTTTAAAGATTCTCTTCCTCTCCTTTCCTACCTGAGGATTTCCCACCTCCTTCCTTTACTCCACTGGAGGGAGGAAAATGGACCTGAAGTTTGGTTGCAAATTTAAGCTCAGGAGAATTGAACCCAAACGGCTCTCCTGGGCCTGCTTGAATGTCTCTGTGACAGGCCAGGATGCTGTCCTGATGGCCCCGGGTGGTCAGAGCCTGCCCCCATTGCTGAGACTGGAGTCAGGAGCAGAGGCATCTCACTGAGCATCCTTCCCTCTCTCCTTTTATTGTCCATTCCCATTTTCAAATTAAATAGCGTTCCTAAACTTGTACAGTTCTAGACACCAGTGTCTGATCAGTCACTTCCACCTGAAAGCTCCTGACTCCATTCCTTATATATCTAGGATCTCAGAACGTACCTCTCTATTGGTGTATATTTATGTTGTGTTTCTAGGTGCCTCGAAATGGTAAAGTTAATGAGACCATGTAGTTAAGGCTTTCCAGTAAAGTTTGCAGAGGTTTGGTTAACAATGCTCCAAACCATAAAGGAGGTGTTGTAACCAGTTTCCACCCAGAGGTTTTCAAGGAATCAAAGCCAAACCATAGCACAAAGCACCTCTCACTTTTGTTTAGTTTCATTTCCTTGTATCTTTGGAAAATGCTTCTGAGTTAGAAACCTAATCATTATGAAGGCATTTGTTTTCTTTTCTTGTTTGGCTAGGTTCAGAAATTTGCTTTGAAGAAGAACTTCCAGAAGAAATCACTGCAGAAATATTCACAACTGACATTCTTGGCTTAACAATTTCACAAGATTTCAGACAAGATCCTATGGTCAGTGAAGTTGTAAGGAATGTTTGAAGCACAAGGGACTTTGTGTGGGTTTTTTTTTTTCCAAGAAGCACTGCTTTTCCTGCATTTCCCTGCCCCCACTTTAATCTTTAGAACATTTAGACATTAAAAGCAAATTTCTGTTAAGCAACAGAATTCACAAAGTTGGACATTCTACTGTTTCTGAAATAGAAAAGTGGGTGGAGGGAAGAAAAACACTGGCAGCTGGATGCCAATGGTGGCTAGACACCCTGGCCTGTTTTGTACCTGAGCAAAGGCAGTGCTCCCTGGAGGAGTGCTTGAGAGGAGTGGAGGCAGAGTGCTCCCTGGGGGTGCCTCAGTTAGCAGCAGGCCTCCGAGTTACTCATGTGTCCTTATTCCCTTCCCCTCAAGTACACCTGGACCCTTGGCCTGACATGGCCCAATGTGCATCGCCTCTACCAGCTGTTTGGCCGGGGTAGGGCTGTTGGGTGCCCTGGGCTCCTGAGAGTCCCTGCTTCTGGCTTTTTATCAGCAAAACAGCCCAGCAGCTGTGTGTGGCTGTTAGAAGAGCATCACTGGCCATGCTGAACCCCGGTGGCAACTGCCAGATAGAATGTAAAATGCACCCTGGAGCCTGTGTGTGCTGCACCTGCACCACAGACCACGCAGCCCCACTCAGCCCCGCTGGGCAGGACTCAGCCACCAGTGGCTGTGAGCCCCCGGCCCTCCTGCCCCTCACATACCACCCCCCACACATACACACCACACACATCACACACACATACACACCACACACACCACACAAACCAATGTGATTGATTCACCACCTTACACTCTGCTGGATTTCAAAACAGGTATTAGGCAAAAACAGGCTAGTCCCCCCTCTCAGGGGATATTTAGGGAATATAAGCAGTGTTTTACCTTGAAAATAGGGTACCATCCTTGTGTAAACAGATGAGAGTCAAGGTCTGAGTTTAGAGTTTGTCATCAATAATGAAGTCTCACTCATGCAAATGTGCCAAACGTTTTTCTCCACTTATGCTCAATTCAACACAGCCTGCCACCCAAACCACCCACAGAGAAACTAGCATTTCAGATAACATTTCTGCCCCCCTTAAAGGTACTCTCTCCAAGGAGCAGAGATCTGTGTACGAGAAATAGGATAGCACAGCACCCTCCTTCCTTCCTGCACAGAGCCGCCGCCCCCCACCATGCATGGCGTCCACTTGGAAATTTGGCACAGTGATTCTGTGGAACACTGTGGAATGTAGAATGGAACCAGTACCCAAGCCATGCTGTGTCCCTGCAGGCTGGGGACAGACCGTGTGGGCCAAGTTTCCACCTGTTTGTCAGATTGTGTCGCCAGGGCTTCACAATCTGGTTTACATTTTGTTTTCTTTTATAAAACAAACACACACACAAACAAGCTTTGTGAATCAATTTTGCAGCTGCTAAGGGCTTAGGAGATATATTACCAAGCCAGTTAAGAAGTTCCTGGGGACATTTTAGGGAACAGGAAACTCTCAAATGACTTGTTCTCCTCAAAAAGTAACTCAGAATTGGATGCAGTCTGAACACCAACCATGGGCTTCTTTCATTAAATCCAGCACACTCTGATTTTCTTCTTATTGACTACATATATTGGAATAATTGTCTTGAGCAGAATTGGCCAGTAACCTGTCGGACCCACTCTGGCTGGATCAGTGAGCTGGGACCACTGTCACCTGGCCGCAGTGCTCCCTCTGTGCTGAGTCACTGGCCTGCATCTCGCTTTAAGTTAGCACAGGGACAGGATGGCCCTGGTTATAACCTTCATGTGGGAAGTCCAAAGCAGCAAGGGACAACAAGACCTGTTTCAATGGTGTGCCCACCTGCTAGCAGCCCGGGCTGGCCAGCGGACCCCTCCTTGCCTCCGGACCCCCTTCTGCAGGGCTGAGGTGGAGGGTGGCGCGTGTGCACTGGAGACCTCTGCCTTCCAGCCCCGTAGCCCAGCCCACTGGCCACACAGGTCGTGGGGAGACAGGCCATCAGCACCCCCTCCAGTGGGGGAAGCGGAGGGCGATCTTCCTGCCAGGGCAGCAGAGAACACTCCAACAGCGCATGTGGCAGAGCCGCAAAACCAGAGAGGACGAAGGAGAGGCCAAGACTGTATTGGGCTTGCATATCAAGACCTGGGGACAAGACACAAAGCACCAAAAAGCACCTGGTGATGTTCCTTTGACCAAAGAATACTATACATCCTGGTTTGAGTAGCAGTGGTTTCCAGGAACTACCAAGAGCACCCCCAGCGGCCGCCCCGACTCTCAGCCCTCCTGAACCTGGAGAGCGTCTTGTTTGCACAACGTCTGCCCTGGAAGCCGCAGCTGGGCTGGGCTGCCTGTTAGTGGCTCCTTGCTTGCCCCTGGGTGTGGCTAATATCTTAAACTTCAGTGTCCTCCTGGAACAACTCCTGCCGGCTGAAAGGATTAAAAAAGATAGTGCAAGGAAGCATTACTGGCATGAGGTAGCTCTCAAAATAGGCCAGCAGCTATTACCGTTACAGGCAGAAACTGTGCCTGAGACTTGGGAAGACATCTGATGAGAATTATCCTCTCCCAATTCCAGGGTTTCAGCATCAGTGAACACTTGCTCAAACAGGGCTATCTGCCAATTTGAACAATGGGCCCTCAATAAACACAGGGGAATGACTGACGCCTCAGGGCTCCATCAGCAGCAGACTTGGCTTTGCGAAAGGTGAATGCCAGGTCCTCACAGGCCCTCTACATCAGGGTCTGCAAATTCTCTGTAAAGGGCCTGGGAGGAAATACTGAGGCTCTGTGGGCCACATGGGCTCTGTTGCAACTTCTGGGCTTGGCCATTGGAGACAAAAGCAGCCATAAATAGTCCAGAAAAGAATGGTGTGGCTACATTCCAATCAAATTTATTTATGGACACTGAAATTTGGATTTCATGACAATTTCCACATATCATGAAATCTTCCTCTTCTTCTGATTTCTTCCAACCATTTAAAAATGTGGAAGCCATTCTTAGCTTGTGGGCCACACAGAGACAGAGGGAAGATTGTTGTCCCACAGGTTGCAGTTTTCTCTACCATAGGGGCCAAGATCACTTTTGCCAACAGACTTCTACAAACACAATGAATCCGCACAAAATACCTGACTAATGCTCTTCAAAAATGTCAGGGTCTTGGCAAAGTGGAAAGGACTGTGAAACTGGTACAGATTGGAGAGGATGGGGGAAACCTGATGACAAAATGCAAAGTGGAACCCTAGATTTCTGGGACAGAAAGAGGACATAAGGAAAAACCGGTGGAATCCAGGTAAAGTCTGCAATTAGTTCATCGTGTTGTACCAATGTTAATTTCTGAGTTTTGGTCAGTGTGTCATGTTTAAACAAGCTATGCCCACCAGGGAGACTGGAAGGAGGGCCTGGAGTCCTCTGCAGACATGACCCTCTGCTGTGCTTCAAGGCAATGCAGCTAAAAAGGGTCTTTTTTTTTTTTAAAGATCTATGTCCCTAAGCGCAGCTCCCCTAGACACTGGTGTTTTCAGCCTGAGCCTGCTCTTTAGGGAATTAGCCAGAAGTTCCCCTCCAGGCAGCTGGTTCAAAATTGACTCTAATTAATAGAAACAGGGCACTGGGAATCAACAGCAAGTTGCCACCCTACTCATCTGTCATATAACTACCCTCTGCTAGCCTGACTTAAAGGAATATTTGTTTAAAAACCCAGGTTGATGCAATATTCCTCAATGGCAGTGCAACACTAAGTGTCGGGACTGACCTCATGGGACAGTAAATAGCAGGGTGCCTGTTCCCTGTGCTCTTCAGCCCGGGGTTTTCCTAGGCTGCTGATGCCTAAGGCAGGCTTTGTGCCTTTCTAGGTAATGGTGGGCATTTATCAGTGATCAGGTGAGAGGCTTCAGGCCCAGGAAGCTGGCACCACTGCTCTTTTTTTTTGAAAGTTTGAAATCACTAGTGGTACAATGGGGAAGTTCAATCCCAAAGCCACCCCCAGCGCCCTGAAAGGGACTGAATCATTGTGTTCTGTACCCATCCCCCACATTGTTGTTTTGTTGATTGCAAATCACAAACCACAGCAATGTAAACATGGCATTTATTTTTGTATATCCTACTCTTTAAAGAAAGTGGGGGTGTTTTCTTTGAGAGGGGGACAAATTTAGTTGCAACAACTAGTATATGCTTCTTGCCAGCACTTTAAACAATACACAAATGTGTGCTGTGAAGTGCAAGTCCCCCGTCTTGCTGACCAGCACATCTGCCCTGGAGTAGGGAGGAGTGAGCAGTGGCATGGACCACAGGCCTGAGGCACAGAGAACACATCAAATACAGGGAGACACGTCTCGAGGGAGACACAGGGCCGTGGGAGACACGGGGCAGTGGTGAACCCAGAGCAGAGCACATGGTTCTACTTAAGGGGCTGGCTGCTGCCTTGCATCTCTGTGGGCATTTAATTTCTTCATAGAAGGGCTTCGTTCATTCATCCACTCACAAACTGAGCAAATATTTACTGTGTGCTAGCACTGTTAGGGCTGGGTGTGCAGTGGTGAACAGGACAGACACAGACCTTGTCTTTAGGGAGCTCATATTAAACAAAAATAAAAATATCATTGCAAATGATACTGAGAGGCATAAAGAAAAAGCCCTGGCCTATGAAATAGAAAATACCAAGAGGGGAATGGGCTTTATTTAAGGTAGTCAGGAGGGTCGCTCCAAAGATGAGATGTTGAAGTTGAGAGCCAGTCATGGAAAGACATGGAGCAGAATATTCCAGAGGGAACAGTGTGCACTACAGCCAAAAGCATTCAGTGAAGCAAAGGTTTGTACAGTCAGACCGTAGAAGGGGATGTAGACTCAGGATGAGGCCCACAGGGGTCTAGAAGGTTCTCTCGTGTTCCTTCAACACTATTGTGTGGTTCCTTCTCACAAGTCTGAATAGGAATGCTTTCATGTGGGCAGTCAGCAAGAGGAATGGGTCCAACTGGAAGAGCTGGCTGTTCTTATTTCCTTCTGTTGAAAGAGTCTTGATGGAGAGTGAGCTGTCGAGGATTCCAGGGAAGACCATAAAGAAGTCATGTGTGGAGGCCAGCCCTAAAGTTGGTGTGTTCTTTCACATGACACTAGCCAAAGGTGGTAAAGCTCATGGGGGGTTTCAGCCCCATAAGGCCTGAGTAGGCATCCTTCTTAGTTTTCCAGGGATTTCAACATTAAAAAAAAAATGTAATAACCATGATTTTCTCAGTGATCTTGTCCCTTCATGCACAATCATGTTGAAATATACATTCCCCTGAGACGCTATTGATCACCAGAAGGGAGCCTGGTTTACAGGTAAGCTTCAAAAAATGCATGCCACTTACTTCTTCCTCAGTGTCCTGCTGGTCACCTCTACCTCTACCATTTTTCTAGAATAAATGACAGAATGGCTGTGACTTGTATACTATAGATCCTGTAACTAATAGTGACCTTGGTGTCAATGACTCATGCTAAGCCCTGAGATACAATGACACAAAGCATGATTCCTCCTCTTAAAAATGTTACATTGTAGTGAGGGAAACAGATATATCAATAATAATTACAGTATCCTGTGTTATGTTAGAGGGGCACCCAGAGCAGATGGGGTGGGAAGGAGGAGGACATCAAGGAAGGTGGAGGAGAAATTACATAAATAAGGTACTCCAAGCCAGTCTGAGGGCTGGCTGGAGGTGGTGGCAAGAAAGCAACCCAGAGAAGGCAGTGGTCACATTAGGGACAGACTTGTGTGCTAAATCAAGGAGGTTAAATGTGAAAGGAGAGAAGGGGATCAGAGTTGCGTCTTAGAGGCATAAGACTAGGTGACGAGTAGAAGTGGGTGGTTGAGGAAAGAGAAAACAGTGAGGAGACTGTTAGTTTGGGGAAAAGTGAGGGATTGTAACAAGAGGCACTCAGGAAGTATAAAGAAGTCTAAAGACTACGGTTAAATGTGGTACCAATGATTATCTTTGGTTTGCAGCAATAGAAATCGGCTCCGATTAGCTTAGGTGGAGAGGGACTTCATTTGAAGACTACCAGGTAACTCACAGAATCAATGGAGCGACCGGAGAAGCAAGTTCTGAAACTGCGCAGGAGCCAAAAAAGGCCAGGATGCCAAAGGCACTGCTCCCACGGACAGCTCAGCCCCTTCAGGCCTCTTAGGCTCTCCAGGCCTCTTAGGCCACTTCTCCTCGAAGTCATTTCTCCACAGCTTCCATGCTGCCTCAGAAACCACAGTCAAAATCAAAACCGCAATGAGATACCACTTCATCTGCACTGAGATGGCTAAAATAAAAAAGGCAGAAAAGAACAAGAGTTGGTGAGGATGTGGAAAAGTTAGAAGCCTCTTACCCTGCTGGTGGGAATGTAGAACAGGGCAGCTGCTTTGGAAAACAGTCTGGTGGTTCCTCAAAATGTTAGCTATATGACCCAACAGTATCACTCCTAGGTATATAGGTAAGCGAAATGAAAATACACATCTGCACAAAACCTGTATATGAATGTTCATAGCGACATTATTCATAAGATCCAAAAAGTGGAAACAATCCAATGCCCTTCAGTGAATGAATGGATAAACAAAATGCGGCAAGTCCATGCAATGGAATACTATTCAGCCACAAACAGGAATGAATGAAAACATGCTACAACATAGAGGAACATGGAAAATATGCTAGCATAAAGAAGCCAGACACCACAGGACACATATTGTATAATCCAGTTTATGTGAAATATCCATAATAGGCAAATCCACACAGACAGGAAGTAGATTCATGGTTGTTAGGGCTGGTGGGGAGTGGGGAAAGGGGATGGCTGCTAATGGGAAGAGGGTTCCTTTTTTGGATGACAAAATGTCCTAAAAATGATTGTAGTGATGGTTTCACAACTCTATGAATATACTAAAAACCACTTTAAAGGTTAAGTCTTATGATAAGTTAATTATAATAATCAACTACTTAAAAAAATCAACCAGCCAGACCGTCTTCCCAAGCTCAGTTAGGTCCTACCCATGCTCAGGACCTAACTCCCACAGTGAAGAGAGAGACAGGTCCCCTCTAGCTTCCATATGTGGGGGTGGCCTTCCCCCCAAAAGCTTACCCAGAACTAGGAAGGGTATTCAGATGCTGGGGAACTTGTGGGAGTAGGCAGAAGACATTTGGGCAGCCTTCTAGATTCCTGACCTAAGAATTTGCCAAGTCTGCTTGTGGATGGATTCCAACTTTACTCCAAGTCACCAGGTCATCATCAAACAGTCCGCATTTAATCATTCATTGTTAGGAGAGTGTATGGATTACACTGACCTTTGAACACATCCATCTTTCAAAGTACTTTATATCTAATACCTCTTTATATGACCTCAAGGGGCCCAACTTTTTTGGTAAGCCAATGGCTGCATGGATGTATATACAAATTGCCAATCCACTGGTAGTTATTTGAGCTGGTGACAATTTTTATATTGTGTAACTATAGTTGTAGTTACAGGCAAGAAAATATACAGAAAGGGAGATTGCAGTATCTGGTTTATCAAAATTCTTTTCAAGGTCTCCTCAGTCTATCTGAAGCTCATAAAGTCCACACTTAAAGGGTGTCTCCTCAAGGGGAGAACTTCCCTACAGTAATTTGGAACCCCATTAGACTCCACCAAGTGGTATGCTAGTAAATGCTTGCCAACCAACCCTGGGTTGGGGAGGGAGAAGGGAGTCCTGATGTATAGCATTTGCCAATTTACGTAGTGTCAATACCTCCACCATGGCTGATTTCCAACTAGTCACGGTGAAGGTGGAGTGGGAATGCAGAGATCACCATCAGGAGAGCTATGGGTTCTGGCCCGGAGTCCACTAAATGGTGGGCATCTGCTGGATTTTCATGTCCTTTTCTGTGACAGGAGGGAGACTTCATACTTTGCAGCACACCCTTCTGTTCCTGTGTCCAAGGCAGGGAGTATATTTCATTCGGTGGTTGGAGTGTTCTCTTCAAAGTTTTCCCCCTTGCTAATGGCCTGCTCCCCAAACACAAAAGCACCTCTGTTTGTGAAAACAACACACTGAGCCACTGCTGCAAGTTGCTAGGTGAGGACAGAGGCTGCAAGAACGCAGGAGCTGGGCCTATGTTTTCCACTCAGTGATGCATCCCTGTGTCTCTGCTCCACAGAGGGAAACCTCCTGCACCCCTGGGGGTGAGCCAGGCTCCACCCTACAGGGGCTGTAACAGGAGGAGTGAACTAAGGGTTGAATTTAGCAGCCTGGGAAGAAGTAGTTTGGCTTCAGTCCCTAGTGTGGATCATAATGACGCTAAGGATCATACAGGCTCTTCATTTAACAAATACTTCCCAGCCTCCGGTGCTGACTATGTGCCAGGTACTGTCCTCAGTTCTCAACAAATACTGTCTTTGATTCTTTTAACAACTCTGTGAGGCAGGTGTTGTTATTATTTTCATCCCCATTTCACAGAGAGTTAAGACACAGCCATAACTGAACAATTCATGTCTATAACCCTCAGATCACCCTTTAACACATCTGGAATAAGAACTAGCATTCAGAGCAAGCTTGACTTCTAGTTTCTGGTAACTAGTTGTTCAGATGAACTCTGAAGCTGAATCCAACTTAAAACACTAGAAGTATTTAAAAATATCCTGAGAGCCACCACATGCTGACAAGATAGTAAGGAATAGCTGAAATGGAAGGAAAGAGAACCCTGAAAGATATCTAGCAAAGAAACTGCTTTAACACTGCAGATATTAGCCCAGCCTAGCATATTTGAACCCCAGGGTGTATGTTTTTTTGAGGCAAGGTCAGAAATCAAAGTTCAGGGACCACACTAAGTGGGAGATGAGACCTTCTCCGTGGTAATTTGGGATCCCACTTGGCTTCACCAGTGGTATGCTGGTAAATGTTTACCAACCAGCTCTGGGCTGGGGAAAGGATCCTGATGTATATATAGCATTTGCCAATTTCCATAGTATAAATATTCCTGCCACTACAGATTTCAAACTATCAGTATGAGGTCACTGAACACAGAAGTGGGGAGTGCAGGCCTGCCAGTGACTCCACCCTCAGGGGAAAACCAGTAAGCAAACCAGTCTTGCTCAACTGGGCAGCCTGTATTTGCATCACCTGGGTGGTCCAGGGAACCACAAGCTCTGAAGGCAGGTAGTGCTGGACTGGCAGTGCCCTCAGGAGCCTGGCAGAAGCCAATGTAAATCATCTCTAGAGAAAGGTAACTTCATCCTAGTCCTCAAATTATCTTTATAAATAAATTTTAAAATGCAGTGTCATCATGGTCAAAGAGAACCAGGCAGAGCACAAGGAAGTAGGATACCATGAGCAAGACCCTCAGATACTTGAGATATTAGAATTATCAGACACAGACTGTAGAACAACTGTGCTTTGTTGAAAGAAAGAAGTTTAAAAATATCTGCAGGGGACAGGAAACTATAAAAAGTGACATACTGGATTTATAAAGAACATTTGTAGAAACCTTTACAGTTTAATCAGAGATCAAAACCACAAATAGCTTGAGGGGCCATCTGGTAACACAAATGAGTAAAGTGATTGGTGACACACTGGTGACCTGGAGAGCTTTGAGGGGTACAGGGCTCCCGAGTTCCAGCTGATTGTTGCCACATGGCCCTTAGGGCTCGGTTTGCAGCTCTTCTGTTACTTCTGGAGAAGCTGGATATTTGGATTTTTTATTGTGGTAAAAGCCATATAAAACTGACCACCGTAGCCATCTTTAAGTGTACAATTCAGTGGCATTAAATATATTCCCAATGTTGTGCAACCACCACCACTATCTGGTTCCAGAACTTCTTGTCAACTCTAAAGGAAGCCCCTTACTCATTAGCAGTCACTCCCCACCCCTGCTCCCAAGCCCCTGGAAAATACCAATCTGTTTTCTGTCGCCATGGCTTTGCCTCATCTAGGTATCTCTTGTAAGCAGAATCATACCATATTTGTCCTTTTGTGACCAGCTGCTTTCACTTAGAATGTTTTCAAAGTTCATCCATGTTGGGGCATGTATCAGGTCTTCATTCTTTTTTAATGGCTGAACAGTATTTGAGTGTGTGGATATTTACACACCTATCCATTCAGTTGATGTTTAGATTTTTGAGATAACTCCCTATTTTAAATTCAAATACGTATATTAAAAAGTTCTGTTTGGCCCTAAGCACATTTCTGCTGGCCAGAATACTGTCAGAGGGCCAAGAGTTGAAACCTTTTTTATGACTCACTGCTACCTTTTTCCCCATATAACCCCCAGAATGATTCTCTAAGGGAAGAGTTATCTTCATTTTTCACATTAGAAACTCCAGTACCACAGTAGCATTCCTCCTCAAACCCAAAACCTCAGGGGAAACTGCTTGGTTCTAGGATGAGTGGGAGTCAGGGACCTAGGTTATGGTTGTGACCTTGTGCTGCTCTGGGACTCAGTTTCCCCCACCCTACCCCTGTAAAATGACTGGTCCCTGGTTAGTTTATCTCCAAGGCACTGGGCTTGCTGACAGGGTGTCTCACTTTCCCCAGAATCCAACTGGGCATGAATCAGCTCTGGTCAAGGCGGTTTAGCTGCAGCTGAAACTCGAAGATGTGGCACCTGGGTTGTCCTGACGTTTACAGGTTCCTCTACGTTGCTGTCTTGAGGCCGATGGGGAAGGAACAACCTCAAAAGTCCTTGGAGGCTGGCCAGTCCATTTTACCTGCTACCTTTGTGCAGTAGCAGCACCTGGTCTGAGCCTGGGACTTCAACCGCGAGTGGCTTAAATTTACATCGTGGTTCTGCGACAGAAACCCAGCCTGGGCCCCCCGCCTTATTTAAGGCGAGGGCAACTTACCTCCGAGGGGAAAGAACGAGCCCCTGTTGGAATGCTGATAATCACGGGCCTTTTCCTGACACTGCAAGGCCCAGTGTCACAGTGGTCTGCCTCGTCCCTGGCACTTCTCCAACCCCAGGTGTCTGAAAGGACCCAGCAAGGGAAGCGAAGTCTTAGTTCGTGGTTTACATCTGGCACAGGGACAGCAGAGATACCTGTTTCTCAACTGCTAGAGCACCTCGCGTCCCTAATCGCGCCGTCAACTGTGAGAAGTCAAGAGCCCCGCAGGAAACTTGCATTCCTGCACCCGCTGCCGCATGTCCGGGGCAGCGGGCGGCCCGCTGAGACGCCCCACGGAACGCAGCCCCTTCACCGCCCGCCGCCCCCCCTGCGCGCGCCCCCCGGGGACCCCGCCGCACCTGCGGCCAGCAAGTACGTGTCCGCGCGCGCCCGCCGCTCTCGGCACTTCCCTTGCCGCCTCAGCGAGGCTGGGGTCGCTGGCCCCCCCTCTGTGGGTGGGAGGCTCACGGCGCCCGAAGGCCGCGCTGCTGGCGGCCGCGGCGACGCTGCTCCCCCTGCTCGGTGCAGTTGCCGCCCGGCGCTTGCGCACTGGGCCCGGGCGCGCGGCGGCTCGGGCTTTGTGTGTGTGTGTATGTGTGTGTGTGTGTGTGCGCGCGTGTGTGTGTGTGTGTGTATGTGTGCGCGTGTGTGCGAGTGAGTGAGCGGGCGGGCGGCGCGAGTGTGGCCGCCGCGGAGCGCGAGCAGGACCCGGCGGGCGCGCTCCCCCAGCCTCTCTCTCCCCGCCAGAACCATGTCGGGCAGGTCGGTTCGAGCCGAGACCAGGAGCCGGGCCAAAGATGATATCAAGAGGGTCATGGCGGCTATCGAGAAAGTGCGCAAATGGTAAGCGGAGGCGCCCGCCTGCCCGCCTGGCTCCTTGGCCGCCCCGAACCCAGGGACCACGTACAAAAAGCCGGCGGCGCAGCGCCCCGGGTCACCCGCCCGCTCGCCGCGGCCCGGGAGTTGGAGAGGGCGGGCGGCGCGCGAGCCGGGTCACCTGCGCGAGGCGGGGGCCTGGCCGCTGCCCAGGTGCACTCGCGTCTGTCGCCCACCTGAGCGGCGGCGGCGGCAGCCCGGAGGCGGCGGGGGCACCCGAGCCGGGCGGCGAGGCGGCGGGCGGTCCCTGGCGCGGCGCTCGGCTCCCGGGAGGGGGGCTCGGGCCGGCCCCAGAAGCCATTTCGTTTTGTGCGTCACATGAAAGCGGCTTCCCGCGCGCCCGGGCCGCGATGCCGGCGGCAGAGGGAGAGCGCGAGCTCCATTGTGCAGGCTCCGAGCGGGCCGCCCCTGCCGCCGCCGCCTCCCCTCGCGCCCCGGGCGGCGCAGCGCCGGCTCCCGCGCCCCAGCCCGCGCAGGGCCTCCGCTCGCCGCCCTCCCGGCCGACCCGCCCGCTCTGCGCCTCCCAGGCCCGGCGCCCTCGAGTCCGCGGAGTTTGTAGAGCGCGAGCCGTTTAAATTTAGCGCTTTGGGCTGCCTGGAGCGAGGGCTCTGGGCGAGGAGAAAGATGGGGGCGAGCGTGAGAAGGAAGCACCGCGGTGGCGGCCCGGAGCGTGGGATCCACTCCCGGCCCGGCTCCAGGCGCGGGAGGGCGTGCATTTGGGCACCAGGAACCGGTCCCGGGCTGCCTGTGCGTCCCCCATGCCAGCAGCTGCGCTTGTTTTGCGGAGAGGGCCGTTGTTTTTGTCCCCCGCCTCGGGGGGAACGGCAGGTTCGGTACGGCCGCGCGTGTTCGCGAAGCTCCGCTTGGCCTCTGCCCGGCGTGGCCTCGTGTAATTAATGCTCGAGCGTTTCCCGGCCTCGCGGGTCTCGCTGGCCATCTGCTCGAGGGCCAGGCCCGAGGCGGCAGCCGATCGCTGGGTTGGGGTAGACTTGTTGAAAACTCCCAGCTCCTTGATTTCAACTTTATTATTTTTTTCCCACGGCTTCACCAGGGTCAGGAAGGGAGAGGAGAAGCCGCGATGTTCTGAGTGTCAGCGCAGCGGGCTCACCCTGACCCTTTATTTAAAGCCTAACAGCCGGGTAGGCCCCTTAGCGGGTGTGTTTATGTTTAGGGATGTCATTTCTTGAGTAACGCCTTGGTCTCTAAAAACCACTGGGGGCGAGCCTCCAGTCTAGCCTGTGTCACAAGTTAGCTGTCCTTTCTGAGTCAAACCCAACAAAAAAGGCAAGAGGAAAATCAATAAAGTCCACGTGCTCCTGGGCCTCCTATGGAAAGGGCCCTCTGCAGATGGCCGGATGCCCAGCCAAGGGCTGGGTTTGGCTTCAATGGGACAAAGAATTTTCAGAACCGTGAGAAGGGAAGGCCTTCCAAAGTTGAGATCCAAGTCTGCGGGCTCTGTGAGTGACCCTGGCGGGCAGGGCACCCAGTGCCCAACTGGAGCCATTTAAAAATGGCAGAAACAGCTGCAGGCCAAAACACAACGCAGGACAAGTCCGCAATGCCCTCCCCTGTGGGGATCCTGGAGGGAAGGCTGGAGTTGTCGCTTGCCTTAGAGCCTATTCAAAGAAAGAACTGGTGTCTGTCTGTCACCGGCCTGGAGGTGAGAAGGGGAAGGGGGCTGGGGGCAAGCTGCCTTTCTCTGTTCCAGGAGGCGTGGTGAGGCCTTCTGCTCCAGGTTCCCAGCCCAGCAGAGGCTCTTGCACCCTGACAGCTGCTCCTGTAGGGCCTGCCTGCCAGCTGCTCTGCAGGGAGGGCAGATGGAGTTATGGGGTTTTCCACCCCACATCCCTGAGCAGCCAGCGTGGAGGGGGCCAGGCCTCTGTTTGAGGGGAGGAGACGGTGTCTACCTTCCTCCTTGTGTTTTGAGAAACAGCAGGTCATGTCTTCTAAAGGCATCAGACCTTGGGAGCTTGTAACTGGGCTTCCAGTTCACTTCCTTGCTATGACCTTGGACAAACCACGCAATTTCTCTAACCATGGCAGCAAGGGGTCATGTACTGCTCTCTCCCCTCCTAGAATAAGATCGTCTCTAAAAGGACTTATCCCTGCACGTGTGAAAGTTATTAAATGCTGTCCTCATTGGGAGGGGGACTCTGTATGAACTTGTGTTTTGCTGAATTTTCCTCTTCTTTTTTTCTGCCTCTTCTAAGCAAAAATGGCTTCACCTTACTTTCTGGGTTTCCCCAGCCCAGAGAAGCTAAACCTCACCTCCACTGAACCTTTAGGATGGGTCTTCCAGTCAGTCCTGAAGCTTTGGGTTGTTTATTAACTGCGTGGCCACCAACCATGTATTTCACCACTGTCTGGAACGTCGGGTTGCCAGATTTAGCAAATAAAATTACAAGACTCCCAGTTAAATTTGAATTTCAGATAAACATTTCAGAAATAATTTTTTTAAATACAGTTGACCCCTGAACAACACAGGTTTGAACTGCACGGGCCCACTTATACACATGGAACTTTTTCAATAACTATATTGGAAAATTTCTGGGAGATTTTCACCAACTTGAAAGAACATTTTCTTTTTTCCAGCTTCCTTTATTGTAAGACTATAGTATGTAAAAAATATACAAAAATGTGTTAATCAACTGTTTGTGTTATCAGTAAGGCTGCCAGTCAACAAAAGGCTGGCTATTCATAGTTAAGTTTTGGGGAATCAAAAGTCTATACAGATTTTTGACTGTGCTGAGGGGTTGGCATCCCTAACTTTACACTGTTCATGGGTTAACTGTACTTTTTATTTTGTATGTATGCCCCATGCAATTCAGACATACACTAAACATTTGTTGTTTACCTGAAATTTAAATTTAAGTCAGCATCCTGTATTTTATCCAGAGGAGGACAGAGGTGTCTGGCATGTCATTCAGTCTCAAGCCTAGGGTGGTATTTCTCCTCAACTCGAGTGACACCATAAAAATCCCCCCTTCTGCCGGCACTACACTCCCCTTGTCTTGGAAAAAGCCAGCAGCCACCACCGCGCTGTCCATAGCTGCCGGCTGTTTCTCCTCTCCTTTCTGTTCCACGTCCCAGCCAGGAGATGGCTAAAGGAAGAACAAAATGGCGGCCCCTTTTTGGTAAACTGGGGCAGGGTTAAGAGGCCCAGTGTGGGTGAAGTCGGGGGAGTCATTGGGCAGGAGGCTAAGGCTTGAGCCAAGCAGTAAGGCCTAGGCCCGGGTCTGTGGGCGTTTGGTCTGAAGGGTCCCTTAGTGACTTCTGGGGACAGAGTCTGTCTCTGAGAGAGGGGAGGTTTGACTGTATCTTTGGGGTTACCCTCCTGCCAGGGGCAGGTTAGGTCAGATGGGCCGAGGCCTAGTTAGGATGGGACCAGCCATAGGCCAGGCCTCCCAGGGCATCAAGGACTAGCCCTGGGAAGAGAATACAAAGTGAAGGATTTAGAGCTCTTCTTTGAGGGGGTCAGAAGGGTCCCCTTGGACAGTGGGAGGCCCCAAGATGGCCTCCTTAGTTAGTCCCTGAACCTAGACCCAGGAGAACATGAGGATCTGGGGTGGATGCTTGTGGTTTGTACAGGAGCCTGTGCTGGCGAGGAGCATTTGGTCTCTGCTGCTACAGCTGGGACCCCATTTGTCCTTTCCATCCAGGAGCCCGAGTCTGATGGCAAGAAGGAAGATTAAGCCTGGCTTGTTGGCAGGGGCCAGGAGGGTGCAGGTGGGCTCAGCGCAGCTCCGCGGCAAGGTTTGGGTGCTGCTGGGGGGTGGTGAGTCCGGGCCCAGTGTGTCCAGGTGCTGAGAGCTGCAGGTCTGAGGGAGCCTTGAAGCCCCGTGTGGAGGGAGCCCTCGTTCCCTGGGGCAGGTGGGCCCCTTATGGCCAGATCATGTTTTCCAGAGTAGTCAGGGACTTGGATATCCATGTGGATCTGACTTTTTTCTTACGGTTTGGTGATGATTCACATTTTTTTAGGGTACCATGCAGGCCAGACAAAACACCCCTGTTGGCCATTTGTTTGCCACCCAGATGTGAGGTAGGAAGTACAACCAGCGCCCTCATCAGGGGTGGGGGGCAGTGTGCTATGGGGTGCCAAGTGTGGGTGGTAGTGGGAGTTCAGCTGTTCCTTGAGTCCTGTGTCTTTTCCCAAGGTGCTGCCAAGCCGCCTGCTTGATGGGACACCCAGAGCCCACTGCACATGTCCATGAAACCCCTTCTGGTCCTTCCGCTGCTTTCTCGGTGGCTCCCACCTGAGCTCCGGGGCCCTGGCTCCCCTGAGTGGCTGCTGGCGGAGCAGCAGTCCCAGGGTGGGTCCTTAAAGCTCTTCACTCTGTTCCGGAGCCCCTCAGTGTCCTAGAAACGCAACCCAAGAGAGGTTTCTAATCTCTGGGGTGAGCTGGGGACTCGGGCCAAGGGGTCACCATCTGGGGCAAAGGGAGGCACAGGAACCTGGCTGTTGAGCGCATAACCTGCAGGTCCCGTAACATCTCTGGGAAGCTCCTACAACTTCATATGTTCATCTGGCCTCATGAAGCCCAGAAATGGCACACTTTGTGCTTTGAGAGGTTTTGCAAGTCAGTTACCTTTTTTTTTTTTTTAACACAATCAAACCTTGGAATTGCTGACCTACTGGGGCCTAGTCCCAGGAAGCCAACTGAAGGCTTGTGAGTGGTGGGTGCCTTTGGCCATGGGCGTGGGATTCTGGAAACTTGTACTTTTTTGTACAGCTTCTGTCACCAAGGAGCTCTCTGGAATAATTTCTTAGTTTTTCATGGGACATGGGATAGCACAGGCTGCGCTGTGGGGTCAGAGCCTGTGTCCAATCCTGGTTCTGGTGCCCCATTTGGGGCCTAGGCCTCTGTGACTGTGAACTAGTAGTATAACCTCTATGGGCCTCCTGTTTCCCCATCTACAAAGTGGGAGTAACAACAGTCCCCACTCAACAGGCCTGTTGTCAGTCCTTGGGATAGTGAGCATTGTAAGTAACGCGCTTGGCACTAGGCATGATGTGAGCTCTCAGCACAGTGGCCATACAATGGCCGTTATGATCATTGCTTTGTTACTGAGTTTCTTGGAATGCCCTGTCCCTTCCAGGGACCTTCTGATTATTCAGAATGAGAAGAGGGCAAGATTGGAATTGTGGATTGTCCATCCTGACTCTGGGAGGTGGAAGACAGGTGGTGATGACTTAAATACCTGTCTTTACTTAACTCTTTCTTGTGTAAAAGGAGCAAGTGAGGCTGTCCCAAAAAGAAGTGTGGCATGGAGGGTTTGAAACCTGGCTCCTTATGCCTCAGTTCCTTTAGTTGTCGAACAGGGAAGGTGACAATTCCTACCTCACTAGGTTATGGAAAAATTAGAGCAAGTGTGTACAGTGATTTGCACATAGAGGGCACTAGAAACGGTCATAGAATAAACAAAAGACAGGCCCTGGATTCTTCCCTCAGGGAACCTGTGTGACCCAAGCAGGCACAGTCTGGAGTGGAGAGGGCCATGGTTTTGGAGCTGGTTTTGAGTGTGCCTAGGCACCCAGAACCCCTTGTGGTGAACGCTGGGTGGCTGGAGTGCGTCCCACTACCACCCATCCATGGAGGGGAGGACTCAAGGCTGAGGTCTGGGCAGGGAGGCCGGACAATGTGCCTGGCAGCTCACAACAGGAGTGCCCATGTCACATGCAATTCTCAGTTCTCCCTTGTCACTAAAATTGCTGAGGTCTCCTGGCAACTAGGCCACCTGTACCAGGTGTGCATCTGGCCCCAACGTTCCACTGTGGGTCCTTTGAGCCAGCTACTTTCCTCTTCGTGCAGTTGACAGATGCTTTGTGACCTTTGTGACCTCCCACTTCTCCCGAGGTGGCAGACCCAGTGTTTGGAACGAGGACTTCAGAGCCCAGACCTCCTGGGATGGAATGCCAGCTCTCCTTCTGAGGGTTCACCTAAGCCTTGGTGTCCTCAGGTGCTGGCCTCTGGCTGTCCCCCCCAGTGTTGGGAGCAGGAGGTGACCTGACCTGACCTGTGGACCACAGGGGTCAAGAATCAAAGTTTGGAGATTGCTGCAATAATCTATAGAGAACAGCATTGGCTTGGGGCCAATCCAAAGGGACATCCCAGTGGCAGCCCCTTGTCCCTCATCTTACCAAGCACTTCCTTCCAGACACAGAGGCTTTTAACATGCATTCCTTGTGTAATCCTCACGGCAGCCTGAGAGATTGACAACCCTATGTGGTCTAACAGATGGGGAAGCTGAGGCTTAGTTAGGGAAGTGACTTGCCCAAGGGCATGAGCTAGTGAGCAGCAGAGCTGGGATTCAAACCCTGTCTGTGTGATCAGAGCTTGGTCTTGACCCCAAGCCACCGCATCACAGGTGCTCTAGGGGAATAAGGCCTGTGCCCCCTGTAAGGGTGAGCAGGGTCTGCCCCAGACACCCCCTGGTAACGGGCTCTTCCCCATCCTCTGCAGGGAGAAGAAGTGGGTGACGGTGGGTGACACATCCCTGCGAATCTACAAGTGGGTCCCTGTGACGGAGCCAAAGGTTGACGATGTGAGTATGTGGGGCTGGTGCTGCAGGTGGGGCCATCTACCCAAGGTCCCTCCCACCAAGGGCCAAGGCCACCTGGGAAGCAGAACGACTCAGCTTAAGGCTGGAGAGGTCGCTGGACCTGTATCCTCCCCCGACTCCTGGTCCAGTCCAGGAGAGGTGGAAGGGTACCCCTGCAAGTCATCTCTTCTGGTTGCCAGTGGGGACATGCATAGTGCAGAGGTGTCCCCTCCCTGGAGCCCTGGTGTGGGAGCAGGTGTGGTGGTACCCACAGAGGGGCAGACACTGCCCATCATTGTAGCGCCATGCCTGAGTGCACCTGACCTTCTGCCAGGTTTACTTCACTTACTTGTCATACCAAGTCTATGTAGATGATCTCTTTATTCTGTTTGCACAGAGTGAGGATACAGGCTCAGGGTGGTGAAGCCACTTCCCCAGAATCACGTAGCAAGTATCAGGTCCATCTACCCCCAGAGCATGTGCGCTCCCTGCTCTTGCAGAGCCCACTGGGTGTTGGAGCCACCGGAGACCCTGAGTGAGAGTTTGGTGCAGGGAAATGTGAGCCTCCCGTTGGGGGCTGCGGGGTGGGGGAGGAGGTAGGGGCGCGGTGGTGACTGGCCACAAGGGGGAGCTCCAGCAGCCAGGCTGGATTATAAAGGGGTTGAAGCCAGGGCAGCTGCCACTCGTGGCAGGTTTTCAGCTTGGTGGCTCCCGTGCCAGTTAGCTACTCTCCTGTCTAACCAAACTCAGAAAGGTCCCATCACAGGCCTTTGCACAGGCTGTTCCTCCTGCCTGGAGGGCCTTCCCTATTCGTGCCAACTGTCTTCTCCTCCAGGAAGATGGCCTGCGCCAGCCACCCAGCTCCTGGGGGACGCATGGTCATGGTTGGTAGTTTCTAGGGGGCCGTAAGCGTGGGACTGAGCCTCCCTCCACTGTCTCCAGGTACTTATCTTGGGCCTCCAAGCAGAGCTGAGGCTCCATTCTCCACCCTGTGGTCACATGCTCGCCCATGGGGTGGGAGGGCTGTTTGCACTGGGCTGAGAACATGGACATTTGTCCTTCCTAGTGGGTCTGGCCTGGGCTTTTGGAGCCACCAGGACTGCCTTGCTCAGCAGCACTACGACCTAAACCATTACAGCGTTTGGCGTCGGCCCTTTCAGAGGGAGAGCGGGGCGCGGCCCGGCTCCTCGAAGGCAGCTCCTGGCTCAGGCACATATCTGTGCCTTGCACATCATTAGGTGTTGTATAAATGCTGGTTGCATCTAAGACATGGTCCCTGCTCTCAAAGAATTTATAATCTCGTTGGGGGAAGATAATTATAGAATAGCATGAAACAGACATCAGGGAAGTGCCAAATGGATTGTGATCAAGGAGAAAATGGAATAGATGGGCTGTCAGGGAGGACAGGGCAGCTCCAGGCTGGGCAAGGGCATGAGATCTGGAGTCTGAGAGGCCACCTCCAGTTACCCTGTGATGTCGGACAGGTGGCCCCACCTTGCTGGCCCTTCCCTCTTGTGCTGTGGAACAGTAGCACCCAGTTCCTGGGGTTTCTGCAGCAGAGTAAAGGCAATATATCAAATGGAGAGAACTTAGCCCAGCGCAGCTATGCAGATGGTGCTCAACAAATGCTAATTCGCTGTCAGCTCTCTGAGCCTTGAAACACAATAGGCCATTTCCCCCACCCACTTTCCCTCTAGGGTGATGGGTCCCAGCCTGGCTGAGCAGCCCATCTCCAGGGAATCTTGAAGAAATGCAGGTCCCTCTGCCCCTGCCCAGACAGCTGAATCCAAATCTCATGGTTGTGGCCAGGAATCTACATTTTAGAGAGATAGCTTTTTATTTTTTTGAACACCCAATTAAAACATGGCTGCAGCGTTTTTTTCCTTGAAAATATTTTGCTCTTGAAAATTGTATTCTTTTCAATAGGTAAAATGTTACAGAATTCAAACGTTACTTTAAAAACTGTTTTTAAAAACATTCATGTGCTGTAAAATTCACTCTTTTAACGCGTACAAGTCACTGTTTGTTATCTTCATAGTTGTGTAACCATCACCAATGTAATCCCAGAATATTTTCATTACCCCAGAAAGAACACTCATGCCCATTACCAATCACCACCCCAAGATCTTGGCAATCACCAACTACTTTCTGTCTCTATACGTTTGCATATTCTTCAAATGGTACTTTTATTTTTCTGTGTGTCTTTTTATAAATCTGCTTCCCATTCCTGCATGTCCCCCACACCCAGCTCCTTTCCTGGGAGGCAACCAGCATTTGTTGATCTTTCCAGAGAGAGCATGTGCACACAGACACACATGCAGTGCACGTTCCTTTTCCTTTTCCTTACTGTGGATGGTGGCTTTATGTTCACATGCTCTGCATCTTTCTCTTACTCATCTTGGAGATACTGAAATATTTTAATATGTTGGTATTTTTGTAGATCATGCCACATTAGTACATGAAGAACTGTACTACTATAACCCACACAGAGCCTAGTCTCTGTAATTGTGACACTGCATTACATTGAATGAACGTACCATGATTTATTCAATGAGTCTCTTACTGATGAACTCAGGTTGTTTTCAACATGATTCTATTGCATTTGTAAAAAATGGAACTGCACACGAAAAGCATCCCCTCTGTGCCCCTCCTCCTTGGGATTTCCCTCCTCACCTGGTCTTCCAGTATGGTGCTGGAAGTCAGCTGACTACTTTGAGAAGGGCAGCCCAGGGACCTACAGAGAGTGGCAATGTGAGAACTCTGTCTTTCCCATCCCTCACCTAGCATTGCTGTGCCTGCTCTGGGCAGGCCCAGACCATAGCCTTCTCCCCAGATATTTTTCCCAAAGGTGGATGAAATTCCCACCTGCCTGGGTGTTTGCATGTCTCCTGGTGCTGGCCCCACAAACAAGGCAGGGTGGTTCCCAGCCCTGCCCCAGAATCCTCCCTTCTTCAGGGCTCTTAGATTCTGAAGCCAGGTGAGTCCCCTAGTAGGACATTTTCAAATGCAGGCCAAGGAGAGCCCTCAGAGACTTGTGACTCCAGGATGTAGGGGCAGAGTGAAACATTCATACTGTTCCCAGGATCTCGCTCATGCATCGGCACACACTCAGTTTGGTGACTCAGTTTCTGCCATGTTTTTTCTCCTCCAGAAAAGCAAGAACAAGAAGAAGGGAAAAGATGAGAAGTGTGGTTCGGAAGTGACCACTCCAGAGAACAGCTCATCCCCAGGGATGATGGACATGCACGGTGAGCTCCCTGCGGTCCTGATGGCCTCCCCTGCCAGTCCCTGGGCTGGGGCAGAGCTCTCAGTTGTGTTTTTGTTTTACCAGCAGGTTTGTTCACATTCCAGGCCGTGGGTAGGAGGGCTGGGCACAACCAGGAGGCCTCTGTGCCAAGGAGAAGGATCAGTGTAGAAGAAGAAACTTCTTTTCCCAGCACAGCAAGCCAAGAAACATAACATAAGCCAGAGATGTAAAATAAGACCTTCTCCCCCAGTGACCATAATCTCCCAGGAGATGTTCTGTCAGCCCTGTGTGCCCAGGAACTTTGTTTTGGATAGACGTTTACCATTTTCCCTCCTAGGCCTGACATAAGATATAGAAGACTGTACTTGCATTTCCTATTTTGCTTCGGCCACTGGGAGGCTCCAAACTGGATTCTGACATCCTATTAATCACTTTGGGACCCTGGGACCAGCCTTCCACATTGACAGCCCAACTCCCTGTGCTGCCTTATTTCCAAAGTTGTAACCAGTGTCCCACTAGAGACCTGCTTTAGCCAGTCTGCCGTTATTTTGATATCGCTGGTATTTATTTCTTGTACTGTTTTATCTGAGAAGAAAGGCACACATCCTAAATGTATGGCTCCATGAAATGTTCACAAGCTGCCCACGCCCATATAATCAGCCCAGGTCAAGTTATTCCTGGCAGTTCCCCTGGTGTCCCCTCCTGGGTGTCTCTACCCTTCCAAGGAAAGCCACCCCTGTCTTCTGACCTTAGAGATTCAAACATGGAGCTTAGAAATTGAGCTCCTGATATTTATAAATTAGGAAATTTGCATTTCTGTCATCCTTTGAAAACATCAGATCTGGCAACCCTGGCCACATGCTCCCTGGAGGCAGCCAGCATCCTGCTGAGGCAGGACCAGCTGTCCCTGCAAGAGGGTGTGGCATTTCCAGGCCCACCTGGCTTGCCTGCCTGATGGGAGTTTTGTCACCTGCCTGGCCTGCTAATATAAGAACTTGCAACCCTTGCCTTTTTCTATTTCTTGATCCCAATTCAATATCTTTGTAGTTTTGGCCACCCCAGTTCTTTTGTTCAACAAGACGGTTGAACACTTCATGCATTATTAAACCCACTTCATGCATTATTTCATTTAATCCTAATATTTAATGTACAGATGAGGATCCTAAGGCTTGGAGAGGCAGGGTAACTTGCCCAGCTTTAAGAAGTTCATGACTGTCAGTGCAAGCACTGGAGATCCTTTAGAGACAGAATGCAAGTCTGTGGCCACAAGCGCAGACTAATGCTCCTGAAAAATCTAGAATGCTGAACAGACCAGGTCCCCAGTGCAGGAGCCTTGGTCACCTTCTTGGTGTCATTTCCATTTTAGTACATGTGCACCTAAGATCAAGTCTAACCATGGGGCATGTAAGTGGGAAAGCTCAGGGAGCGATGTGGGCCTGGCCAAAGTCTTCCAGAAAGTTTCAGGTGGGTGGATTGGTCTTGGGGGAGATGAAGGGAGGGGCTGCCTGCAGCCATCTCTTTAGGCTTAGTCCATGTATTAAGGTCGTGCTGTTACTGGTGACCAGTTTAGGCCCAGGTAGCTAACTTGCTAAACATTAGCACTTGCTGTCCTTAATTAACATAACCTCATGCTGGGACCCCTGGTCCAGCCTCTGCCTTCCGTGCTTATTACATGCACACACACGTGTATTAGCATGGGAAGGAAGTTGAGGTTTTTTTCAAAATGTGAGTCAGGAAAGTGCATATTGCTTTTTAAGTCTCAGAATTCACAAGAGGATGCTCTTGTATTCTGAGCATCGCAGAGTACACTTAAAATAAGATGCAGTTTACCCAGTGGGGGCTGCATCACCTCCTGGCGCTTTCCTGGCAGGTTGAGGGTGCAGAAAGACTCGGCGTTCAGGGTTGGGCAGGCTAGCCTGAGCAAGGGGTTCTGCTGTTCTGAGCCTCCGTTTCCCTCTCTGACTGCACCTACCTGGTAGATTGTTGGGCAGATTAAACAAGGTGACTGTAAATGCTTTGGCCTGGTGCCTAGCATGTAGTTGGTGCCTGGGACATGTTGATGTGACTCTTCTCTGTCTTTCTCTCATTTTTACAAAAATGGCTTTGGTCCCAGGCGCACAGCATGGCCCAGAAAAGCAGCATGTGATTGCAGTATTTTTGAAATCACTGCTTGGGTATCTGTAGTTTAACAACACGACTCTTGGTGCCCAAGAAAGGGGGTCCAGGGCAAAGGGATACATGCCCTGGGACCGCCACTCTGTTACCAGCTCCATCACTAATACCATTGCCCAATTAACTTTCTTCTTTTTTTTCTTTGTGTTATGAAAAATTTTGTAGTAGAGATAATAGTGTGATGAACCCTGCATACCTACTACCTAGGTTTTCACTAACAGTATGCCATGTTTCCCTTATCTGTTTCTTTTCAAATGTCTGAAGTTTTTTAATTGAAATACAATTTACATATAAAAATGCACAGCTCTTGAGTGTCAGGTTCAGGGAATTCTGACAGCAGAATGCAGCCTGTGCTAAAGCATTTGAAAATACATTTCCCTGCATCGTATTTAAATCTGTACCTAAACACTTCAACATGTGTCACTAATAAACAACATTTCTGTATGCCCACTGTACCATTTTTCACTCCTAGAGAAATTAACAATTCCTTATTATCTTTCAAACTCCATATATGCTCATATTCCCCAATTATCCCAAAATGTCTGATAGCTGAAAGATTCAGAACAGGATCCAGGCAATTTTCATATGTCATATTCAGTTGTTAGGGCTCTTAAATTTCTTTAAATCTACAATAATCTTCCCTGCTTCTCCTTTTTTTAATGGCAGTGCTTGTTGAAGACCCTAGACCAATTGTTCCAGGAAATAACCCATTTTCTGTTAACTTGTTCTTCTCTCCGTTTTATTTTTTATCAAGTAGAAGTTGGTCTAGAGGCTTGATTAGATCAGATGAAACATTTTGGCTTCTTCACCCAGAATGAGGCCTCAAATGTCCCCAAAGATTTAAGATGTGGTAGGCCACTCTCTGTAGCTAGCTGCCTGCAAACACAGGATTCTCCTCAATGAGCCCATGGGCCAAAGTCAGGCCAGCTCCCAGAGCCCTTTGCCTCACAGGACATGTGACCTGGCTGCGGAGGATCATCTCAGAGGTCTTCGGGAGGAAGTGTCTCCTGTCCTTGGCGAGCAACCTGTGGGGCTGCTGGCATGAGGCATGGCGGGCTGAGGCATGGGGGGGCTGAGCCCCTGTGCCTTACTTTAGTGGCTGCGGGACTTCACCCCCTGCTTCTCTTCCCCCTGCAGATGATAACAGCAACCAGAGCTCCATTGCAGACGCCTCCCCAATCAAACAGGAGAACAGCAGTAACTCGAGCCCGGCTCCGGAGCCCAGCTCAGCGGGACCTGGTGATGGCCCTGATGCCAAGGCTGATGAGGCCCAAGCTGATGGGAGGGAGCTCCCTGGGGCAGAAGGTACGCACCTGTGACTGGGCTCTGTGACTGGGCTGGAGGGGTCTTCCCCAGTCAGCCTTCAGGCAGTTGGTTGCCAGGTCTTTAGGGAGGCCTGCCATGTGCCGAGACTTTAGGAGAAAGGGAATGCCTGGAGCTCACATTTTTGCAGGGCAATTAAAAAATCTTGTATTCTAGTGGAAAATAAGTGCTGTCACAAACTATAAAGTCAGAGAAGGGAAGGGGGACTCCTGCCAAATTCCGGGGAATATTGCAATTTAAATAGGAGATCAGGGAAGGCCTCCCTGAGAAGGTGACATTAGAGCATATGAGGCTCAAATTAGGCAAGGAAGCAAGCCCTGTGGGGGTAAATGGGAGAGAGCACTGCAGGCAGAGGGAAACCGCAGCAATGCAAAGGCCCTGAGGAAGGAGCACATGGGGAAGTGGCTCAGTGAGGTGAGGTCAGAGGGGCCGGGCTTGTAGGCCACTTCACAGACCCACCCCCATGACTGAGGGTCATGATCTGAAGGATAATTTCAGCTGCTGAGACTAAGAACAGATGGTAGGTGCCTGGAGTGGTGGCAGGGAGGCCAGCAAGGGGCTATTGCAATCATCCCAGTGGGAGAGGCTGGTGGGGGCCAGCAGGAGCAGAGTGGGGGGAAAGCAGCTGTCTGACTACAGAGGACGCATGTATATGTGTATATATTTGCTTATTTTTAAAATTTTGAAATTTCTGGACTCTTTAAATGAAAATTATCAAATTTCCAGAGAAATTCAAAAAATAGTTCAATCTCCTGTATATATTGACCAAATTTGGTGATTTTTTTCTGGGGCCTTTGACAGTAAGTTATAGACCTTACGATGTTGCATCCCTGTACCCTCCATGCGCTATCTTACATAATCACAAGTACTGTTCTTATGCCAGGGAAATTGGACAGTGGTTCCCAAAAGCCTAATACCGAGGTCTATTTTGAAGGTATGAGGTGAGACTATGTGTTGACAGGTGGTGCTTGTGCTGGGCAGGGCCTCAAAGGTGACTCCTAGCACCTGGAGGCACAGCCTGGCCCCACCTGTGAAGGGAAGTGTGGAGGGAGGAGAAGGGCAGGGGAGGGGGCGGTGCCTTAGGTGCCCAAGCCCCAGTGCAGAATCCACAGGTTGGGAAGAGGCCTGGGCTGCCTGGCTGATATGCTGCTCAGCTCGGTGCATGGGGAGGGAGAGGGTCTCCTCTGGAGAAAGATGCTCCTGTGCTGTGGAGCAGATCCAAGACCCATTCCATGCTGTTTGACACACCTGACCCACATCCACCCTGTGTGGGACTCTGTGCCAGTCCTAGGCCACAGCTGAGTCATGCTTCCCACCCCTCAAGAACTCAAGGGCAAGCAGGGGAGACAGACGTCAGAACTGAGAATTATACTCTATATAGAGTTTGCAGACACACCAGATCCAGCCTGTGGTGTGTGGGTGTGGCCATGGAGTCCAGTGGTATTTTTATTTTTAATATGAATTTGATGTCAAAATTTAAAACTTGAAGAACTTCACTTAAAGTAAGGTTGATTTCTGCTTTCTCTTGACAAATCAGATCTGGCAGTACTGGGCCTACTTTTCCAAGGAGCAGCAACCAGCTGGAGCAGAAATGCAGCTGCAGCTCTCCACGGGGGCGAGAGGGACTGCTTTACCAGTTACCACACTCCCCACTACTCCCTATTGTCTCCTCACAAGCAGTAATCCTGTTTTACTCCCGGATCACTGTTGTTTTCTTATATCCTTAAAGAGAAAGTTAAGCTTTTAAAAATCTATTTCTGTATCAAAAGTGGGAAAAAAAAGTCTGAGGCTCCTTTGAGGAAAAGAATATTCCGTGAGACTTTTTTTTTTAATCTTTGTCTGAACTAAACAGGCCACTTCACTCATTCTTGGTGCTGCCTGGCCCCTAAGGGAGCTTTGAGTTTGTGGTCAGTGCTGTGATAGAGTAAGGAAAGACAGCCTTGGGGGCCTCGGTGAAGGCTCCTGGAGGAGGTGCTGTCTGACTTGGGCCTGAAGGATGAGCAGGGAGAGGAGGGGAGTGAGCAATCCAGTAGAAGGGTCCAGGGATAATGCTTGGGGACATGAGGGGAAGGGGCAAGCCAGCCAGGTATGAGGGGATCAGGTGCTCAGTGGTGCCCCTTTCTGCGCTGGGCAAAGAAGATGTTGATGTGCCAGGTTGTTCTCTGGGCAGGGGAGGGGTGGGCAGCAGGTAGTCCTGGATGCAGGGAGCAGTAAGACATCAGGACACAGACTGCAGAGACCCTGCCCAGGCTGCAGGAAGGACCGCGGTGGGTCTGTTTTGTGGCCTTCCAGAGATGGGCTGTGTACCTGACGTAGCTGTACGCAATTGTAACCTGCCTTTCTTACGATGCTTTTGCTTAACAGTCACCATGGAGACTGTTCCATGTTCAGGCATAGGTTCATTTTATTCTCTTTACCAGCTTCTAGTTGTTCAGTGTCTCCATGCTGATGGTTGCACGCGTTGTTTCTGTCGCTTGGGGCGCCTGCAGTCCTGCAGGGCGTCTCATCTTACCCTCTGCTCCGGTGTGGGCAGGTGGGTAGGATGCAGCCCTGAAGTAACCCCTCCCACCACCCCAAGTTGTGATGCCAAAAATGTTTCCAGAAATGTCAAATGTACTCTGGTCAGAGGGGGACAAAATCACCCACGGTTGAGAACCGCTGTCCTGAACTTTGGTATGGCCTTGCACCGTGTGCAGCATGTGGGTGTCCCCTCTTGTTATGGCATGGCGGCCCCAGTGCCTCCCTGGTAAGATGACTCTGCAGGCAGAGGACAGTGGAGCCAGGGGGTTGGGACTGAGAACAGGACAAGCTGGTCACATCTGGGCAATGCGTGCTAGCTGTATGGCCTTGGCCTGGCAGCGTCGCCTCCTGCAAGCCTTCCTGTTTCCTTGTTTATAAAATGAGACAAATAACAGTTGCCTCCCTTGTCAGGTCGCTGCAAGCAAATGACGTAGGAAAGGAAGTGAAGTGCTGGGCCTGAGCCTAGTGTGCAGGAAGGGCCTGGCGAGTGAATGAGGGAGCCGCCTTCTCTGCCCTTCCACGGGGGGCTGAGGGCGGCAGGCAGGGCCCTGCGGGACCAGGTGTGTACCACATCCTGGCTTCTCCCCACCCCCCATGCTCTTTCTGGCCATGGCCTCATTTCCCCCAGGTTCAGGGTCTGTGTTTCCTTTGCCTCAAGGGCCACTTACAGCTCAGCTGCCAGAACTACATCTTGGGTTAATGCTTCCAGAATTGCCACGTTTTGGCAGCTACCACCCCCACCCACCATCACCAAAAGCTTTACTGGTCTACACTAAGTGGAAGAAGCCAGTCACTAAAGGTCACGCATTGTGTGTGATTCTACTGATAAGACATGTCCTTAGGGACAGAAAGCAGACTGGTGGCTGCCTGGGGCTGGGGGCTCGGGAGTTACTGCTCACAGGTCCAAGACATTTGGGGTGACAGAAATGTCTTGAAACTAGATAGAGGTGGTTGCACAATACTGCGAATGTGCTAAATGCCACCGAATCGCTCAGTTTAAAATAGTTACTTTTCTGTTACATGAAGCATAACTCTCCTGGCCGCTGCAGGCCAGTGGGCCTGCACGAGTGCCCAGCATTGCTCAGGCAGGCCTGCCACAGGTGAGTGCACACTGCCTGCCAGACGGGGCGGGTTGGTCGCCAGCTGTTAACCTTGCTTTGAACTTGTTTACTGCTCAGTGAGTTCAGGGGATGACATAATGGCCAAACTCCCTGGACTAAATTTAGGCCCTTGGAAAATAATTTCTTCTGGGTGAGTTCCAGTACCACTGGGCTAGGAGAATCAGGTTGCTGCGCTGGGGCCAGTTCCCACTGAGCTCTCGGGCTGACTCTGGGTGACTGGCCACTTTTGTGATTTCTATGCCTCCATCTGGGGCCCCCACCCCCTCCACTGTGCTGGAGAGGAGGAGGGCAGCAACAGTTGAAAGCATTTGTTAAAGTAAGTGGAATATAACATTAACATGGATTCTTTTTAAGGATGTAATTCATGTGACATAAGAGTAACTATTATAAAGTGAACAATTGAATGGCATTTAGCACATTCATGGTGTTGTATAACCACCTTTATCTAGTTCCAAAACATTTCTGTCACCCCAAGGAAACCCTGTACCCATTAACTGCTACTCCCCCTTCTCCCTCAGTAACTGGCAGCCCCCAGCCTGCTTTCTGTCTCTATGGCTTTGCCTGTTCTGGACATTTCAGATCAGTAGAATCACACAATATGTGACCACTTGTGACTGGCTTCTTTCACTCAGCGTCATGTTTTCAAGGTGCATCCATGTTGTAGCATGCATCCGTGTGCCAGTGCTTCATTCCTTTTTATGGCTTAGTCATATTCCATTATGTGGATAGACCACATTTTGTTTATCCCTTCCTCTGCTAATTTACATTGAGGTTGTTTCCACCTTGGAAACAGTGGTAAACAGTGCTGTGTGAACATTCATGTACAAGTATTAGTTTGAGGACCTATTTTCAGTTCTTTTGGGTCTCTACCGAGGAGTGGAATTGCTGGGTTGTATGGTAATTCTGCTAAACTTTTTGAGGAACTTGCATTCACATGGATCTTAAAGACAAAACTAAAAGTATCGAAGAAATGTCAGGTTCTCAGGGGTTGGTTCAGTGCCCTGGATAACCCCTCAGTTGCTGCCACCTGGGATGGTTTTGCTGCTGGGACACTTTGCCTCTCACTCCCTGTAATCCTCATTGCACCTCACAGGGTGGCTGTGGCTGGTTTTTATGGGTCCCACTGGAATCATGTGACAGTGGCAGTAGTGGAACCCAGGTCTGCCTCTAAACCTTGTGTCCTGCAGAGCCCAGCCTGGCAAGGGTGAACCCCTGACTCCCCCCATGGCAGCAGGAAAACCCAGCTCAGAGCCTTGGTGGGTGTCGGGTCTCCTGGCACCATGGTGAGAGACCCAGCTGCCGGTTTGGGAAGGATGTGTTAAGAGCTATTCGCTTGGTATGGGTGGCTGGGAGGGCAGCCTCCTTGGGAGGAGGGGCTCGCAGCTCCTTCCTGCCCTGCCCCCTGCTCCCCTCTTGCCTCAGGCCCTGGAGTGCCGCTTGACTTTTCTCCATTTCTCGATGCTGCTTGCTTGCTTTAAAACATAAGCCTGGATTTCCCTCCCACCCCCCGCCCCTTTGTTGGTGCTCACCTCATAAGCCCCAGGAAGGAAGGCACTCGAGTGTTTCTGTGCTCCTTTTAAAAATCAGGGTGGCGTATGTTGGGGCCTTGAGTGCCAGCCTAGCCGGGCCCTGGGTGGGAGGCTGTTTCTCCCTCCCAGAGCTCTACAGCTCTGTGCCCAAAATAAGTTTCAAGAGCAACCACTGCTACCTCATCTTCCAAAGCTGCATCACCTCATACAGCTGTGCCTTCTTTCCGCCAAAGGAACCAGGTGGGGTGGGGCAGGGAAACCAGTATGTAAGAAATAGTGCAAATAACTGGGAAAACAGTCTTCATTAAATAAGTGATTGCTTGATAGAATTTGTACAGCCGTCTTCTATACTCTTGCATTTAGAAAAAATTTAAAGACACGAAAATTTCTTCCAAAATACTATGCAATCCCTATTTTGGGGACAGTGAAGAATTACATGCATGTACTGGGGGAAAACATCTAGAAAGATGGGAATAAATCCTCTAAAATGTTAGTGGTGCGGTAGCTGTAGGTGGCGTGAGATAATCGACATTTTTAACTTTTGCGTTTATTTGCAGTGATCATCATTGCTGTGGCAATCAGAAAAATACCCATATTATTAAGAGAAACGTTTACAAAGGGGCAGTTACCACTGGGTTCCTAAGTGGAGGATGCAGGCCCTGTATGGAAGTGGGAGGAGTCAGCAGCCATGATGGCTGGAGCGCGTTGTGTCCACCAGAGGGCGCACGCCGCACGAAGCCTAATGGATGAGCAGGGACCGCCGGAGGCCCCAGGGTCGAAGTGTGGCCTGGCCGCTTAAAACGACATTACTAAAGAATAAGCAAGAGGCTTCCCAGGCTCCCAGCTCATTGCAGCCCTGACAGACCGCGCAGCTACAAAACTAGCGAGTTCCAGGTATTTTTAGTAATTGGTCCATCTGGCTCCACATATCCCATGTCTGAAAACAGCTTCTGTCATTTTGCCTTTCCCTCAGATGCTTCTGACGAGCAGAATTCACAGTCTTCAATGGAAAACTCGATGAACAGTTCAGAGAAAGTCGAGCGGCAGCCATCTGGAGACGCAGGTCTAGCCGCAGAGACGTCCACAATTTCTCAGGTAGCTCGATTGAGGCCCCAGAGGGGCAGCTAGATTGGCGGGGAGCCTGTTGGGGTGTCGGGGGTATGTTGAAAGGCATTTTGTTATTTTGTTTTCTTGTTGGAGGATTGGAACAGTCCTGTATTCATTGAGCGGGATTCATGACCGTCCTTCTGTGCCCCACCCCGGGCACTGGGCTGCAGTGAGGAGCCTGGCCTTCGGGGAGGGCGTAAGAAGAGGAAAGGTCCTTTATGCCAGCCTCAGCTTTGTCACTTTGTTTATTCAAGTCCACAAAAGCACTGCCCACTTTCAGTGACCCAAAGTCAACTTCCTTTAGAGCTGGGAAGAGAGGTCTTTAGAATCCTCAATTCTGGATGGGTCATTCTGTGGGATTTTGCAGCTGACCATGCTCCACCTGCTCGGACCCCTTCTGGGTCATCACTGTCAGAATCTGGTCTGAATCAGTGCAGAAGCCGGAGGCCGAGTGTGTAGGAGCAACATCCTGGGTTCAGATCCGGGCTCCATCTCACAGACACCGAGCCTTGTGTCTTCAGCTGCCCAAATGGGATCCCAGAACCGCCCTGGAGCCTGGGTGGCGTGCACTGAGAGAATGTGGGTACCACATGTGGAGCTGGACACAGAGAAGCCTCGGTGTTGCCACCATTATGGTTTTTCACTGGCGGCTTTTTGTGCTCATGTAAGAGGAGTGGAGACAAAAAGGTTAAAATTTCAATTAGTAAAATTCTTTCCACTTTGCTGCATATTTGCCAGTATTTTCTGGTATCTCGGGAGAAACTGACAAGTAGCAGCAGAAAGAAAGGGAAGGTCAGGACTTGGCCTGCAATTTGTGGAGGCTTGAACCAGGCCTTTTCCTACAGGAAGTGCCTCTCAGACTTTAACTTCTATGTACCTGGGATCTGCAGTTCCCCCTCCTACAGAATACACCTCCAGAGGCCTGCAGACATAGTGTTGGTGGCAGGAAGTTGGCCACAACCTAAATTTGTTGAGAAGGTGCTATTTCAAAAACTCTGGAGGTCATGTAAGACAGACTGTTAAAAAGTGTGGTTGACCCAGGTACAAAGAGAGAATAGAGAAATACTCTCATCATGTGAAATGAGAGAAGCAAGGCACAAAACCTCAGGAGTAGCATGAGCCCATTAATAATAAATAATCAGCATTTTTGAGTTGAAAAATAAAAATCAAAGCCTCATGTATGGTTTGTAAAACCAAGACTTTGTCTGGGATCTCTTGGCCTCTTAAATTCAGTGTAGGAAAAGTCAGCTTGAAACTTTGCTCCACACCCTGGGGCGTCAGGTGCCTCCCATGTCTGAGAAGCTCATGGGTCTTCCCTTCTGACACGCCCCACCTCCTCTAGGGTGCTCAGACCTGAAACTGGGCCTCCTCCACCATTTCTGCCCACACATGGGATAGTCACGCTCAGTTCCACAGCTGCTGGCTTTGTGGGCCAGATGGAGGCGTCACTGCAGTAAAGAAAGCATCTTGACATTGAGGTTGGCCATTCCTGTTTAAAAAAGAAGAAATGCTTCCCCATTCCCACCCCCTTCCCCAGTGTCAGAGGGCTTCTTGCCCAGCGTGCTGAGCCACTGTCTCCTCTCCTTCATCCCCAGCCCCCCTCCTCCCCCGCGCTCCCTGCGAGCTCGCACTGTCCGCTACCAAGTGCCCAGCAGAACCAAAGGGCCTCCCGAACAGGCTCCACACCCTCAGAGGACACTGGCCCACTTTCTCCCATAATGTCTGAGTTGAGCTTTTATTACCTTCATGATGAGAAAAGGCAAGAGGAAAGTCAGAGGCAGCTCTTCCTGCCTCTCCGGGACACCTGCCCTCAGGGTCTGCCCCACGAGACTCATACATGTTTTGTTGTGGCTGAGGGGTCTCTGGTTAATATTCCCTGGGCACTGCCAGATACTAGGGACCCAGGATGAGCAGCCAGTGAGGTCCCCCCTGCCCTCTTGGGGCTTATGATGCCCGGACACAGCAGCCCCTGTGGGCAGGTCACAGTCACAGAACACACCTAGGGAGGATTGGGACAGGGTGGCATGAGGAAGCCTGAGCATTCTGATGGCATAGGCAGAGCGGGCTGGGCTCTTGGTGGGAATGGGAGGATGAGAAATCAGGACTGGGAGGGCAGGCCATCTAGGAGAGGGAACCACAGGCGCCCAGGCCTGGAGATGAGGCGAGCCTGTGGGGTCAAAGGGGAGGCCGGCGGCTAGGGCCTTGCGGACAAGGCTGAGAGGGTGAGGCCAGGAAGGGGCAGGCCCGGGCAGGCGCCAGGGCCTTCTTGGCCTGGTGGGGAGTTGGGGTTTTGTTCTGAAGTCAGGGGGAATACATTGGTGGGTTTTACATTCTGTGTATGCTTTCTCTTTTTGAGAGGATCACTTGGGCTATGTGAAAGGCTGGGTAGGGAAGCCATGGGGCAGGCTGCTGCTTCAGGAGATGGTGGTGGCCCAGGTGCAGCGGGCCGTGGGCAGAGGGGAGAGGTGGCTGGGCTCCACTTGGAGCTGGAGTTGGTGAGATGTGCCAAATAGGTTGGGTGGCAGAATGGGAGGGAAGGGGCGGACTCCAGGAAACCATTCAGCTCATTTCCATCGATAGATACCGTGGGAGCAGTAGGCAGGCTGGATAAAGTGAAGAACTAGCCTTGGGTGACGGCTCAGTTTGGCGATGCCTGAGGTGGCTGAACAGGAGGGTCAGTCAGGGAAGGCATGGGTGAGTGAGTGTTGAGTCATGGGACTCCTCGGGAACTTGGTGACAACTACGGACCCTTTTCCCAGAATAACATCAATTATGGGTGTCTGCCCAGGCCAGGCCCTGTGCTGAGCCCTGGAGGAGCCATTGGCAACACGGCAAGTTTGGCCCAGGCCTTCGAGCTTGAAGAGGTGCACCTGAAATTGTGCATGAATCACCACCCTGGCAATTAATTTCCATCGGA
The DNA here is from genome assembly GCA_032199065.1 of Smutsia gigantea. Classification (NCBI taxonomy): domain Eukaryota; kingdom Metazoa; phylum Chordata; class Mammalia; order Pholidota; family Manidae; genus Smutsia; species Smutsia gigantea. The sequence continues at coordinate 45,721 of JAVSCE010021059.1, forward strand.
AGGCTGATCCTGGGGACACTAGCCCCAGGCTGGGCATGATGAAGGGGAGGGAGGACTTCAAGGCACCAGGGGCAGTGTGGTGACAGTCGTGGGGTGGCAGTGTGCTCAGGAGACCTGGAGGGAATCCAGCATGGCAGAAACAGGCTTGTGGACACAGGAGGAGATGGGGTTTAAGATTCCTTGCAGGCCTGTGAATTCCTTGGAGGCCACACGGGGCCACAGGGTCAGAACTGAAGTTTGGGACGGCAGGTGCCTACCCTCCAGCCCTCCTTCTGGCTGACCTTCCACCTCATGGCTGGCCTAAACCACTCTCCTGGCACATTAACCTGTGTTTCTCTTGTCTTCCTCTTCCCCAAGGACTTGGAAGGCGTGCCACCCTCTAAAAAGATGAAATTGGAGGCTTCCCAACAAAACTCTGAAGAGATGTAGACACTAAGTTCAGTCCTGCGATCCACGTTTCTCGGGAGACACATTGGCAGGCTTAATCCTAGAACAGTTTCACCTGAGCCATCTCTCTCGGGTGCAAACAGAACTACTAACTTCTCAAGTTTACCAAGTGCAAACCCAAGAAAACCTAGAATGGCGTGACTTCTCAGACACTGAAGAACTTTCTGCTGTGAAGCAAAACCCTTGAGTCTTGAAGTGACTGTCCTTGGGAAGGCGGGGCCGATAGCTCAGGAGTGTCTGCACTCTCTGGAGCCAAGATTACATCTGTGTTGCTGCTGTATTGTTTTTTCCCACTTCTCTATTTAATGATATAAGCTACTGGAGGGTGGTACCGATCAGGAATCCCCTTCTCGTCCAGGCTTTTCACTGTTCAGCCAATTCCTTCTGCTTTCTTTTTTTGTGCCTTGTGCCCTTGAGATGACCTCTGGCATGTTTTCCTGGTTGTTTTGCATCTCCCTTCAAAAGTGCCCTCTTGGTTTTGTTCAGGCAGCCGCTGCCACGTTCCTCACATCTCTCTCCTCCCTGGTCCAGGACTTCATTTGGAGCAAGCGGAACAGGCTCAGGGACTCCCTGAGCCCTGGGTTGGGACAGCACTGGCCTCCAGGGTCCAAGGAGTCTCAGATGTCAGGGCACTGTTCCCAAGGGCTGGCTACTCAAAATGCTCTCACTTCCTCGGGGCATCTGAGGCTCGTGTTCCCAAGCCCTCAACGGCCCAGACGGGCACACGGTGGTTCAGCCACTTCCACCCTCTGCCCCACCATACCACCTTCTCCCACACCTCTGAAGACGAGATGACTTCTCTGGCTGCTGCAGGATTGTCTCCTTAGACGACAGAAGGGCTGAGGAGGCTGGGAGCAGCTGGTTGGAGTAGCTGGTGCTGAACTTTCTCTCATAAGAATTACTTGGATCCAAATCCACGGTAACCTGCTGCCCTTGCCTCCCCAGCTCCACCCGGCCCCACCTCCCAGGGAGGGCAAGATCAAGGTCGCCGAAATCCCTGACTCCGTAGCGTCTCTGACTCTCAGAGCCAACAGGTGGATATATCTCATTCCCAGGATGTGCTCCAAGGTTCCCACCAGGGAGCGGGCCTTGATGGTTGGGCCTCAAAGGCCAGAAACAAGGTGCCAGTGAATTGGAAAGCTTTGAACTCCTGAAAGGGGTGATGAATCCCTCCCCCGCCTCCACCCCTGCCTGCTGGGACAGCTTCCTCCCGCTAAAATGGAGATGCCCCCTTGGACCAACTGCCTGATTGTTTGGTTCTGAGGCCTGGGTTGCTCTTAATTCCTATATGAACTCCTCAGACCTTGACCCTTTTCCTGAGCTTTCTTCACTGCACTGGAGTTCCAACTCCCTTTGAGCTGTGGGAGGGAGGGGGGTTGCGGGATTTGTTGGGTTTTTTTGTTTTTGTTTTGGCTAATCGGTGCATATTCAGGTACCACCTTTGACACGTGGATCTCTCTTCTGACCACCGTGGGAAGTGTCTGCCAGATTCCATTTTCTAGGAGTTTCTGAGGGTGGGGCTCTTTTTTTTTTTTAAAGGGAGCCAATCTATTTCCTGCACTTCAAGAAGAATCAAAATGTTCCTGAATTTCAAATACCTCATGCAAAAATGTCTCCTGAAATAAGGGAAGAAAAAAACAAACTTTGAAAATCTTAATGTTGGAGTTAGCGATGCCGAAAGGTTTCTGTCTTAAAAAAAAATCCTTACCAATTTTGCCCCTCGGGCAGTCAGTTCTGTGGAGAACTGTGTTCTGCATTACCTCTCAGCGTATCTCACGGTGGCTTTACCTCCAGTTCCTCTAGAGTTAGAGTAACTCTTTTCTTTGCAGCGAAATTCCATTTTGGTGAAAGATGAATTCGTGTATTTATTTCCTTTTCTTTTTGGGAAATGAGAGGTTTCAACCAAGACAGCTGAAGGAGAATCACACACATGCATCCACGGAAATGGCAAGTTGGCCGGGGTCCCCCACGTCCCTTCCATTGGCAGCGGCCTCTCTGGACAGGTAAGGGGAATCGACACGGCTGATGATGACGACGTCCGCAATACCGAGGCTGTCATAGTTTTTCTCTGAAGTGCCTGAAGGTAGGAATGGGCCAGTGGTCGGGACCGACTGGGCCCCCCACGGCCCCACCAGGCAAAGCACCAGCGGCCTGCACTCAGCGCTGGCCAGGAAGGCCTTCCACACACGGAGCGGTTAGACTGCAAAAATCCACATGTGCTTCCTGCCCTGACACAGTCTGCTCCCTGGAGCTGCTGTTCCCCACCCCGCCCCCAACCCCATCCCACCTCAGAATCTAAGACCTTTCAGCCGGCCAAGCCAGGGCCGGGGGGGTCCTCAGCAAATGCCTTCCGCGGACACCAGGCCCACGGCCTAAAGGGCTCCCAGGGCATACAACTCCCCGCTGCACTTGAAGTTGGGGAGGCTGCGGCTACACATTCCACAAAGTGCTGGCACTTACACCCCGAAACCTGGAAGGCAGTTGACCGATTCATACAGGGTGGTGACCTCCCTTTAACAAATGATGTCATGGTTTGGAATGGAATGTTCATTATCGCCAAGGACCTGGTTAGAGGTATAAAGACCTTTTTTCACCGTTATCTAAGTTTTTTTTCCCTCTTAACGATTTTTTTTTGGTGTGTTGTACAGCAGTATAATTTTTCACTTATTTATTCCATCAGTAGGTATGGTTTGTACAATGTACAATGGTTCCATTTCAGAAAATAAAAAAAATATTCAAATCATGAACACCATGTGATTTTGTAGCATTATAATAAAGAGTGAGATCCAATTGATGGTGAAGATGTCCCTCACCAGCTGGCTCAGCCTCTCCTCCACAGCCATGTGGCCCTGACTTGGTACAGGACACTGGAAGCTTCTTGCATGCAGGGACTGCTGCCTCTAGCCATCATGATAGTTGCCATCATTAGGCACCAGCTAGATGCTGTGGGCGGGTGTTGTTACTGCCTTGTTCAGGTGAGACAACAGCAGGACAGTCCCTTGCCAGTCAGGGTCCCAGTTTAAAGCCACACCTGGCCCTCCAGCCTGGGTCCTGGCTGAGGATACCAGTTTGCTGTGTCCCCAACTTTGGGAGCTGGCCTGTGGCATGGAGCTGGGGTCAACCCACAGGTGGATTGCAACTGTTATCTTGACTTGTCTTAACTCAACATCTAGTGACTTGTGGTCAGACTGGAGCTAGAACCTTCCCAGGGCCCTCTCCCCTCCCAGCACCTGGGCATCTCTCCTTCTCAACTCAGACTTCCTCCTCCTAGTTGACAGTTTTGTTTTACTCTGTCCAGTCTTGCTGCCTCCTCTTCCACCTGAAACTTGGCCTGGATGAGCACCCAAGTGGAGAGCAGAGAGAGGTTATCCTTACAGAGGCCTGCACCAAGTCTCTCAACCTGGAGGCAAGCCTTCTCTCCTTTCTGTTCTGTCTGCCTCTTCTCCCCACCAGTTCCTTACTAATGTGTTCCAGTGTTTTTACCATGATCGTTGCTCAGCAAAGTAAACTTCTGATACGGAAAGTTCAACTTGACAAAACACAAATCACAGGAGCCTTGTTTGCTTAACAAAAGAAAAAGCTTCAGCTAGCACGCTCACCCTCTCCTCTCCTGCCTGCCTGTGTGTCTGCAGCCTGGGCCTGCCTCTGAACGAAGGCTCCTTCCTTGCAGACTCCTCTCTGGATCCCCCGTTCTCTGTACAGTTGTCTCCACCCCCAGATCCCTCTCAGTCATTGTGTCACTGTCTCTGTCTCTTTCAGCTCCCTGTATGTCTCTGTGGAGCTGACTTCCTCTCATCCCCTTCACCCGGAGCAACCGTGTACAAGAGCTGGACATGTGGCTTTACAGAACTTGTTGAGCTCCGTCTGTGTGCTGGGCGCTGGGAGCAGTGACTCGTTTTTCCTTGTTGACATTAAGGAGTGGCTGGACGTTCTGAGCCAGGCCTCTGCTGGACTAAGGATGGTGTTGCCAGGGAATGGCATGCACTGGAAAAGGCCAGACTCGGGTGGGGCAGGGCAACTAGGGAACTGGGGCAATAGGCCAAGCAGAAGGTCAGGAGTTAGCAACAAAGCCCATGGGCCCCTGATGATAAGGTAATCAATACTGTGGCCAGCTGGGGTGAGGTCAGGTGGGCTGGACGAGGCAGGCAGAGAGAGCTCAGGTCCAGGTCTAAGGTCAGACCAAGTCAACGAGCATGGAGGCCCATGGTCAAGACCCTAAAGACCATGTCTAACCATTCCCCTCCTCTGGGTGAGGAAGGCATATTTTCCTCCAGAGGCTGGGGTAGGAACCTGCTGCCTTTGCCAGGTGCATTCCCCTCTTCTTCCAGTAGGGGTCCCCCTCATCCACTCTCACGCCCAGAGGGCCTTGTGACCAAGGCCTGACACAACAGCATGGTCCCCTCCCCACCCTGGCAACAGCATTTGGCCTAGGGATGATCACATGAACCAACATGGCCCAATGAGAGCCAGTCTGGGATTTCAGTGGGAACTGTGGCAAAGAGTTCTAGAGTATTCCTTGGAGCATTCACTGGAGCAGCTGGGGCCACCTTTGCAACAGTGTAGGGCAAAGCCTGTCTGAGAGCATTTGAGCACCAGGACCCAGCGCCTGAACTTCTCGATTTTGTGAGCCAATACATGCCCTTGATAGTGTAGGTCAGTTTTCACTGTCTTTCCGCATATGAGCCCCACCTCTCCATTCTAGGGCTTGGAGTGTCCCCTGGACAAATCCAGGAGAGGTAGAGTCCACATAATAGCTCTGACTCCTTACTGGGTGTCATTCTTTTGGAGTGTCTCTCTCCCCTTCTAAACTGTTCGCCTTCTAATGCTCCCGTGTGACAAGGACTTGGAAGTTTCACAGCCAAGGACAGGGAAGTAAACAGCAGATAACCTGGACCCATTTTGGGCTTCTGAAGCAGCCTCTTCTGTAATCCTCAGAATTCCAGTGCTTCAGAGCTGCGTGACCTCAGGTAAGTAACTTAACCTCTCTGGGCCCCAGTTTTCTTATCTGTAAAATGGAGAGAATGGTAGTGTCTGCTCAGGTTGTGAGGATTAAATGACTATTGTACGTATAAAGTACACAGGACGGGTCCTGGCTCATAGTAAATCTGGGAAAATGTTATCTGCTATTGTTATTACTATTACAGTTATTGTCCTTTAGCATGCCTAGACTCCACAAATCCAGCTCCTAGAGAATGAGGCCCAGAGAATGGCAAGAATTGCCTGCCCTCAGCTGCTTTGGGCTTGTCCTCTGAGTTACACTTGGCTCTCTGAAAACCTGCCTCTTCTCCAAGTGATTGATGCTGGGGTCATCCAGCCAGCATGCCCCAGGTGAACAATACTCTGAATCATGCCTCGTGGTTGAGTAGAAGCCCAGCAGGAAACAGGCAGAAGGGAAGACATTCCTGGCTGAGAGATGGGCTTGAGCAAATGGCTGGCAATTTGAGGACACAGCCCCACCACAGGCACTGACTACTCAATAAAGAGGCCCTAGCAGGGAACTTCGGTGCCTTGGGTCTCAGAGGAACAGCTTGCTGGGCCTTATTTTTCCACACTCTCTCCTTTACCATTGTTCTCCCTCCATAGACTCTTAGGGAGAAGGCCTCTAGGAGGCAAAGATCAGGATGTGGTACCAGGCCTGTGGGTCCTGATTTGCTCTGGGATATCACTGGTGCCCATGGGTGCACTGGCTGACTTGAGGTCAATGGCTTTCTCTCTTCAGACTTTGGCAGAAATAACAATCTGCTTTGCATCAAAGCATCTCAAGAGACTCAATTTTTGCTCTTTTCTGCCTCAGGGCTCCCTCAGTTATGAGCTCAGTAGACTTCCCTGCTACCCTGAATGGTAGTTTAGAATAGGGATCAGCCTTTCCATTATACAGATAGAAAACTGAGGCTAGGGAAGTGACGGTAAAGGGCCCCGTAGGGACTCATGGAAGGAGGCTTTGGAACCCAGCCTTTCTTCCACTAGATGAGGGGATCTGCAAATCTGACCCTCTACCTGTTTTTGTAAATAAAGTATTATTGAAACACAGCCACACGCATTCATTTACATATTGTCCCTGGCTGTTTTCACGATACATCAGCAAAGTTGAGTAGTTGCTACAGAGACTATGTGGCTGACAAAGAAGAAAATATTTACCATCTGGCCCTCATAGAAAAAGTTTGCCAATCCCTGCACTCAACAGTTTCCTGTTGAAATGCTGTGTAGTTGAAAGAATAATAATAATTACCCACTATGTATCAGAAATCATGCAAGACTTTTCTGAGTTCTTTATCAATATGTAATATCAATGAATTTTCACCACTGAATACACCTGCGTAACCAGCACCTGGATCAAGAAACAGCACATTACTAATTCCCCTAAGTCCCCTCCTGTCTCTTCTAGTCAATACCCCTTGAAGGGTAACCACTACCCCAACTTCCCTTTGCACAAAAGTTCTTGCCTGTTTTTGAACTTTATGGTCATGGAATCATACTGTATGTGCTCTTGTGTGCCTGGCTCCTTTCACTCAATGTGCTGTTTCTGAGATTCATCAATATTGTTGCAGTCATTGGAGGCCAGTCATGCTCATGGCTGGAGAATATTCCATGGGGTGGAGACACGACAGGGTACTTTCACATTCTCTTGCTGCTCAGTGTTTGTGGTCTGTTTCCAGTTTTCATGGAGTATTATGTATATGTAAGATATCGGACCTGCATTTTATCTCATTTCACCCTAGCTTCACCCCTGAGAGCAGGACCAATTTGTAGCCTCATTTTAAAGATGTAACGACTGAAGGTCAGAGACAATGGAGCCAACAGGGTGACGCTGCAGGTGTGCAACGCGTGGGGAAGGGTGTGCCTGCTCTCCCGGCTTTCTGGCTTCCGCGTTAGAGTCTGACTTGAAATCCCACCATGACTGCATACTGCAGGACTCCATTTATATGAAATTTCTACAAAAAGGAAAACTACAGAGACAGAGTGAGAGCCTGGGTTGTCTGGGGCTGGGAGCAATGATTGGCTGTAAAGAGGCAGGTGGGAATGATTTGGGGTGAAGAAAATATTCTAAAGCTGGATTGTGGGGAGGATTACACAGCTGTGTGATTTGTTAATGCTTGTTGCATTGTACACCTAAAGTGGGTGAATTTCATGAGCTGTAGATTATACCTCAATAAAGCTGTCAAAAAACCCCTGACTCATGTACATCTAGTTCTTCAAACCCTTCCCCATGCCACAATTTCCTATCTGTAAAATAGGGGTCATCAGTCCTTAGACACTGAGTCTGGCTGGGCAAACTGGTGAGCTCTTGGGCTCCCCCAACGGCTGCATGCTCCTCAACAGTGTGGCCTCTCTCAGCAAGGTGTTGGGGGTCTCCCTGGCCAGAGGTGACATCTGAAGCAATCGGATCCTGTTTGGCTTCTCTGTATCTGACCTGATGCCCAGCAGTGGCAGGAGAGCCACGCGTGGCGGATGCTCAGGCCCCAAACTGTTTCTCCAAGTAGTCCCCAGAGAGGGCTGCTGCCTTTCAGTTTCTGTACTTGTTTATTTTCAAAGGGACGTTGCCAGACCGCTAGGCCACCCCTGCCCTTTCATGGTTTGTTTTATGCGAGAGATTTCAGGAAGAGAGAGAGGAGGTAAAGTGACCTGAAACCAATTCTTCTGCCAGCAAAGAACTGTTAACAGGTCCCAGCTGCTAGGTAGAAAGTATGCATGGGGCCAGGATGTCTCCTTGCTGACCCCCAGCTCCCACAACACTGAGAATCGTGACACTGTTAGTAATCATTGCAAATACTAACAACTGGTGCTGGAACAATTGGGTGTCTACGTGCAAAAGGAATGAACCTCAGCCCATACCTTGCACTTTACAGCAAAATTCACTCAAAATGGATCATAGACCAAATGTAACTAAAAGTTTTAGAGGAAAACAGAGGAGAAAATCTTTGTGACTTTGAGTTAGGCAAAGCTTTTTTAAGTATGACATCAAAGCACTAACAATAAAAGAAAACAGTGATAAATTGGACTGCATCAAATTTCCAAACTTCTGTTTTGCTGAAGATACTGTTAAGAGAATAAAAGACAAGCCATGGACTACTGGCAGACAGTCTTTGCAAAACACGTATCTGATAAAGGACTTGTAGCTACGATATATAAAGAAGACTCAAAACTCAAGAATAAGAAAGCAGACAGCCCTACCTCAAAAAAAAAACCTAGCAAAACATTTGCATAGACACGTTATCAAAGGAAACCTACAAAAAGAAAATAAGCACCTGGAAGATGCTGAATATCATTAGGCGTTAGAGAAATACAAGCTAAAACCACAATGGGACACCATAACACTCCTACTAGGAGAGCTGAAAAGATAGACCACACCAAGTGCTGGTGAGGATGCCAAGCAACCAGCATGCTCAACACTGCTGTACCATTTTACCACAGCCATTTGGAGGTTAGTTTGGTATGTCCTTGTAGTTAAATTCAACACAATCCAGCAGTCCCACTCCTAGGCATACTTATCTAAGAGAAATTAAAATGAGCAAAAGCCTGTATGTGAATGTTTATAGTGGCCTCATTCATAATCACCAAAAACTGGAAACAACTAAAACTGGCCTTTAACTGGTGATTCATACTTTGATACATTCATAAAATGAAATTCTACTCAGAAATAAAGAGTAACGAACTGCAGATACACACAACAATAGGGAAGAATCTCAGATGTGTTAAACTAAGTGAAAGAAGCCAGAATCAAGGCTGCTTACTGAATGATTCCACTTGCGTGGCATTCCAAAAAGAGAAAAACAATAGGGACAAGAAGCAGGTTGCCGGAGGCTGAGTGGGCAGAGGCAGTGATTACCAAGTGGTGAGTGGGAATTGTGTGTGTGTGGTAGACTTTGGAACTATTCCATATCTTGATGTGGTGGTGATTACATGACTATGTGTTTGTCAAAACTCACTGAACTGTACACTAAAAAGGGAGAACTTCATATAACCTATACCCCAACAAAATAAACACCACCTACTGGGCTCCAGGCTATGTCTGAAGTACTTTGTGTATATTAACTCACCCAATCCTCACAACAACCCTATGAGGTAGGTATTATCTCCAAATTGTAAAAGTTTTGTCCTCAGAACCCTCTCACCTTCAATTTCCAATCCCTTCTGTCTGATTGCCAGTGTCCTCTGCCTCCTATAACCCTTACCCTTACCCTTAGGTTGTCCTTTCTCCCACAGCCACAGTAGGAAAAATTTCCACCTAGTTTGTTCCATTGAGGGACACACAGCTAATGGTGTGGCTCATCATGGATTTCAAACTCAAATGCTTACAGGAACCAGGCAGATAGTGAAATAAGCAAAATTCTCTAGGACAGTTGGGAGTGGTGGGGACAGTGGAAAACCAGAGCACATGCTGTGGCTAAAGGGGAGAGTCACTCCTTAGCTCTAGCTGCTACCATGTGGAAATAATAAGGGCCCAGTGCCATCAAATCTGTTGGTTCAAGAAAATCCTAACATCCTCATATTTATATGAAATGTCATGAGTTTTTAAATGTTAGTAAGTCAAATAAAAAAAAATCTTTAGTTTTTACTATGGTAAAGTAATGGTATGTTCAACTCTTTCTTTTACTCCAAAATCACCCCCAAAGTACAAGAAAAAGCAGAAGCAGAAAATCCATATTTAGCAAAATAGGGCACTATCCATAGCTTCAAACCACAATATTTGAAGTGGAAAGGAGCATGGGAAAATGGAAATGAACTTTGCAACACAAAGGAAGGCAGATCCAAGTGCTGCAGAACTAGATTCTGATAAGAACAGGCTGGTCCTTTCCCAGAATCCCAGAAAGTCTCAGGAATTGGAGGTGTCAGGTTCAGAACACAGGGACTAAAAATAGGTTTTGGCTGAAAAGCTGTCTATGAAACAGACCTCCAGGTTGCCAACCCCCATCTTAATGCTGTCTCAACTGACTGCCCCTCTATCCTGCTAGAGACAGGAAGTTTAGCATCTGGAGAAATTAAATCACAGAGGCTCTGGAATCAGGGGCAGTGAGCATGGACGAATGCAGGGAGTGAGTTAAGAGATATTTAACAAAGCTATTGGGTGATGCGGAAAGACTTAAAACCATAGGTTCAAAGAAAACTAAGCAAATGGGAAAAAATTTAGGCACTTGTTAACTCTGGGGAAAACAAAATTTGACCACTAAAGGAAAAGAAGTCATACTGCCCAGCTTACCTCAAGAGCACACAATATTTCTGGGGTCAAAATAATAAAAACATTTTTAATTTAACAAAATATGACTTAGCTATATTTGTAGAGGGATGGAGAAAAGAGGTGTATGTATGAGAAAGTAAAGTAAAATCATTTTAATGTGGTAAGTAAATAGATGTCTGAAATTGATGATTTTAGAAAAAATACTTTTAAAAAATTTGGAGATAAATACTAAGAAATAATTACTAAAAATTTTGGAAGTGGTTTACCTCTTGAGAAGGTAGATAGAGTTGTATGACCAGTTCTGGTCAGGCAGTAAGAGACGTGGGTGCATGGGCCAGGGGACTGCTGTTTTTTAATTACAAACATTCTAATATGATTTGATTTTTAAAAACTCTACTTTTAGAAAAATCTTTGAAAATAATAATTTAAAATTCAGTTTTAAGTTTGATTTTACATTTTACTCTATACTGCTTCTTGTATCTCAAATCTTTCTCTTACTTGAATTTAATTTCTATTTTGCTGGAGAGCAATCTCTGGAATTTCAAATATGGCCTATGGATGAAAAGGCCATTTAACTTTTTATCCTCCAAGATTTTTTGAGGGATAATTTACATATACTAAAATTCACCCTTTTTAGGTGTACGTTTCTGTGAATTTTGAGAAACTTGCACAGTTATGTAACCACCACCATAATCAAGAGATTATCCCCCAAATAGTTCCCTTGTTCCTCTTTGTGGTGAGTACCCTGCCTTCCAGCTCCTGGCAACCATTGATCTGCTTTGTGTCCCTATCATTTGCCTTTTCCAGATGTCATGAAAGCAGAATTGAACAACATATGGCTTTTAAGTCTGCCTCTTTACTCGGCATAATGCTTTGGAGCATCACCCCTGGTATTGCCTTTATGGGGACCCTTGAACTCCAAACTTATCACACTATCAGTTATCAGGGCTGTCCACCAAATATTTCTGGCTGTTTTCCAGTCACATGATCAGATTGTACTTCCTGGTGTTCTTGTTGTTGGGTGGGGCCATGTGATTAGTTCTGCAATGAGTTGTGAGTACATGTCACTTCTTGGCAAGACCATTTAATTGACAGTGTGAGACCCTGTTGGGCTCTCTCTGCCTTTGGCTGGTGATGGGCATCGTTCAAGATGGTGGCTGCATTGTGAGCCTGAGTCTTAGAGTGACCAGGAGAGTGCACTGCATACCTGTGATGGACATCTTGCCAATATTAGATAGATCACTTGATCCAGAAACATACCTTTGTGGTTTTAAATGGTTTTAAAAATTGAATCATGTTAGAAGGTTTATAATTAAAAATAGCAGTCCCCTGGCCCACAGGCACCCATGCCCCTTACTGCCTGACCAGAACAGGCCGTACAGCCCTCGTCCTACCTCCTCCCAAATTGAAATTTGGGTGTAGTTTATTATCACAGCACGATCAGCCTATGTTGTTCCATACAGAAATCTTATGTTTTTAGCACTGGAAAACTTCTTTTATTGCTGCTTTAATTATTTTCCCTATTTCTCCTCTCTCACATTCTTCTTTCTGGAATATTAGGTAGGTGCTGGAACTTTTGGGTGTGTCCCCCATGTCACTTAACTTCCCTTTGTCCTTTTGTCAGTTTCCTGGGAGAAATTCTCAGATTAATATTTTAACATACTACTGTGTTTTCCAGCCTTATTCATTTTGTTACTCAACTCAGCTTTAAAAAAATCATGTTTTAATATTTATATTACAAGACCTTTATTTGCTTTTTTTCCATAGTGGGTTATTACTTAGTGGGTGCAGAATCTTCCCTATTTTTTCTAGGGCTATTAATCATTTTTAAAGTCTTCTCTTTGTTCTGTTAACTCTTCCCCCTCAATTGTTGGTTACCAGGTAGCTTTCTTGCAGAATTCTGGCTTTCCTTGTTGCTGACTTTCCTGGTCTGTAATACTTTGTACTTGGGAATTCCTATTTGCCCCAGTTGCTGATTTGATTGCAACGGAGTGCCTGTGATGTTTGGAGAGGAGATGGCTATCTTCTGAGGCTCTGTGTTCTTATGGTTTGTTGGGTGTGGGAGCTGCCTGTCCTTGGGAGTTGTTAGCTCCCCTGGGGCACTGCCGTGCATGTCCCTATGTGCACTTGCTGTGGCTGCCCACTACGCAGTAGGAAGAGAGGTGTGGGCTGTCAGCCCAGATCCTCTGCAAATGTTGCCATGTTTCCTGGTAAACTGCCCCTGAGAACTTCTAGCCATTGACTGTGAGGTTGGAGCACTCTTCAGACCTCACCGCTGGTGGGTCTGTACTTCCTGCATTTTCACTGTGCTTTTCCCCCAGGCCCGTTTCTTTCATACAATTTTTAGTAACTTATGGTGAGGACTAAACAAAGTAGTTTGTACACTGACTATTGTCAAAGAGTTGTCAGTTTGCAACATCAGCCTTAAGAGATCATCTCCTCCCAGGGAAATGAAGTTTATCTTTTTTAACTAAAAAAAAAAGTATACATCCTTCCACCTGGATGTCTTTTGTGTTAAGAAACTAAAGAGAAATAGAGTACACACCTTAAAAAAAAGTATACAAGTAATCATTATTTCTTTTGGAAATTAGAAAATACAGATAAGCATAAAGAAGAAAATTAAAATCACTCTGCCCAGAGACAACCAGTTTTAACATTATGGTCCCCTTTCTGACATACACACATAAATATATGGATTTTTTAATATTGATTTTAAACTACTGATAAATTTAAAGTTGTTTTTCTGCCCAATAATATATCATGGACATCTTTCCATGTCAATAAATAGATATTTAATATCATTTAATATGTAGTGTTCCATTATATTGGGGGCTATAATATATTCAATGAATTCCCTCTTGTTAGGCATTACATTGTTTCTAATGTTCCCTCTATAAATGATACTACAATCACCATCCTTGTACACATACCCTTAGATAAAATTCCAGAAGTGGAATTGCTCTGTTGAATGTGGCTGGGCATTTAAGAGTTCACCGAAGAAAAAAGTCTTCAGACAAGGGAAGGCAACTCAAAGGGTGGATGGTCAGGCATTTGCAGCCAGAGTTGGAAGCAGCGGTTTGGGCAAGGGGGAGATCTCAAACATACCCAGAGCTGCCCCTCAGTCTAGCCTAGCTTTCCTTGGAGACATTTAGGGAACGAGTCAGTACAGCTACTCTGGAAAGAGCCCTTTGTGCCTTTCATTTACAACACTGCCCCTTCAGGTGGACAGTGGCGCGGGGCCCCCAGACCCCTCCCAACTTTGCAAGTGAAACTGGCTTCAAAGCAGAGCACGGAGCGGCTGTGGAGAACGGATGAGGCCCCGCTGGGACTCGGGTGGATGCTCCTAGCCTAGAGACCCCCCTTGCCCTCCAGATTCCTTGCCATCTCTGACCTTCCCACACAGCCCCTTCCCCAGGCTGGCTTTGAGACCCTGAAACCTTGACAACTTTCTAGAAGTGTCAACTTTTAGGTTGAACCATATGGAATTGCTGTTTCTGTAAGTAAAAAAGAGGGAGTACTGGCAATTTCTAGGGACCTCTGGTCTGTTTGGTTCAATTCCTTCCATCTGTAGTACATTTATTTAGCCCTTATTCTGGGTTAGGCACTGTGCTAAGCATGTTATAGTCATTTTTTAATTGTTACAACTTTCTGAGGCACAGGAATTGTTCCCCACTTGACAGAGAAGAAAACTTTGGCTCAGCATTTTGTCTTTTGGAATTAAGGGCTGGTTCGCCCTCCAAACTTAAAATTTTAGTAACAACAGTATTTTGATTTGCAGTTAAAGGAGCTGGTGGCTCTGCCACTTGCTAGCTGTGATGCCCCAGGAAAGTGCCTTAGCTTGGCAGAGCCATTTTCCACCTCTGGGTGTGAGGTCTCAGTGAGAAGTGTTCTTGATCTTGTTTTCACCTTTAGAAAAATCCCTTTGGAATTCACCGACTCAAGTCTTCTCAATAAAACGGGGACAATAAATACAGCGCCCGGCAACATCAGGATGAGGACACAGTTCCGGGGCCCGCAGGAGAAAGGGGAGCCCGGGAGAAGAGGGAGCCCCACGGAGCCCCACCCCCACCCACCATGTGGAGCGTCCGCCCCGCCTGCAGTGAGGCCACAGTGCGAGTCCCCGGAGCGCGGGGCGGGGCCGGCACGGCCCTCTCGGCCAAGGCCTCTCCTAGGCCAAGACGCTGGCGAGTGGCACCACCTGGCCACAGCGTCCTAACAGCCCCGGCAGCCGGAGGGGAGGAGGCGACGGGGGCGTGACCGGGGCGTGGTCTCTGCCATCCCCC
>JAVSCE010021060.1:0-86721 GCA_032199065.1 Smutsia gigantea
AGAACCCTGCCTCCCCCACCACATCAAGACCCCCAGCCAAGGGCCAGTAGGAGTGGGGCGGGGGGCAGGAGGTCTGCAGCAGGTGTGACCCTGGCTCCAGCTCTGAGCCATGAGGGGCCTGGAGGCTTCTGCAATACCTCCAGGGATGAAGCCCCAGAAAAGATAGTGAGTCTGCACCTGCCCCAGTGAGGTCCAAGAGGTGGTTTTGTTTGAGTCTGAAAATAAAAAGCATTCGGATGATCCTGACGCACCCACTGTGGGGCGAGGTCAGGGCCACCACAGCAGGCCACGGCCACAGCGGAGTGTGCAGCCTGTGGGCTGCGGCCGGGGCGGAGTGTGTGGCCTGTGGGGCGTGCGGGCGTCGTCCCCGGGCCTGCAGGAAGCCCTGGACAGGTAGCGGCACTCCACAGCGTGGGGCTTCGCTGGCAGCAGCCTCGGCCCAACCAGGCGGCCCTGCGGTCCGGGGCTCCAGTGTCCTGCCGTCGGTGAATCAGGCCATTCTAAAGGCCCGAGACACCAGAACGCACTGGTGTATTGCCGCAATTTCAGTGTTTCTGAAAAAATGCTAATCTCATCTTCTGCGTCAGGAGATCAGTGCCGGTGATTCACTTGCTCAGTTTATGCAAAGGCCCCTGGGAAGCCCGCGAGAGCTGTCCGTGGGAGCTGCAGCAGCACCGGCAGTCACAGGGGTCGTGTGCGGGAATGATCCCAGCCCCAGAGGGTTTCCGGAAAGGCAAGACTCCTTCGGGATGGTAGGGGGAGTGGCACCTCTCTAACGTGTCACAATCTCCACGCAGACTCCACAAAACCCAAGTAACAAAGACAAACCAGAAATGCTGTCTAAACGACGGCACGCTCCCAGTACAGAAAGGGCCGCCCCTGAGCAGTGATCTAAAGAGAGCGTCTAAAAGTCCACAGAGTGAGGGCACAGCCATGATGACCCCGTCACTGCTCTGACACAAGGTGGGGTCCCAACGGTCCCAGAGGAGGTGGAGCCCCCCACCCTTTGAATCTGGGCTGACCAGGGGAAGATGGTCGGCAGCAGCATGCAAGCTCAAAGCAGCCCTGTTGGAAGAGGAGACTCTATGTACCCAGCCCACAGCCAGTAAACCCCCAAACATGGAAGACCCAGCCTGGGTCTGCAGGGCCACCCTGCCGGCTCCACCGCTGAGCACACACTCATGCACCATGGTCAGCGCTGAGGGTTTCAAGCCACTGAGTGTCGGGCAGTATGTTACGCAGCCACAGGTAACTGGTACAGACGGGTTCGCTCGAAGGCAGGAGGAATGAGAGTCTCCTCACCATTTTCTAAAGCACTGAGGCTCAGAAAGAGCTTTTCTCTAGTTTCTGTTTTATTCCGTGATGCTTCACTTCTTTTATAAGATACTTTGTTTTAACTCATTTACCTGCTAATAGCTTGTTTTAGAATAACAATGTATGTTTGAGGTCTATGCTCTCATCAATTTATATTTTTGCTCACTTTTGCAATGTGTGTAAACATCTTATATCTCAGATGGTGGCATATATTTCATTTCTTTGACTTTTTTAAATGAAATGTAGATACCTTTATAATAATGTAATTTCAGTTTGTGGGAAACAAACGCCGAGACCACAGGACCACTCTTCTGCTGTGGCCACGTGTCACAGCCCAGACAGCACTCCCAACTGAGAGCAGAGCCCTGACTGCCACTCTGCCAGATCGCAGAGCCCTGGACTTCCAGCCTAGCCATGGGGAGCTGGGCAGCACCAGGGTCACCGGAGTCTGAGCTGCATGATTAGACAGCAAGGGAAGGGTCAGCCACGTCCTTCAGCCCAGGGAGCCAGGGGCAACTGGCTCCAGGTGGAGGGACCTCCTGCCTCCCCCCAGCTTCCTGGGCTCAGGGAGCCTTCTCTGCCCTCTGCCCAGCACAAGGCCCAGCCTCCTGCCTGCCCTGCCCCAGCTGCTCCCCTGTCGGGGGTCTTGTCCCTTGCAAAGTTAAAGGCCCACTTCTGTCTTCCAAAGAAAACAAAATCCCTGACCCACAAAGATATACGCACCCCTCTGTTTATCGCAGCATTATTTACAATAGCCAAGACATGGAAGCAACTTAAGTGTCCATCAGTAGATGAATGGATAAAGAAGATGTGGCACATATACACGATGGAATATTACTCAGCCATAAAAAAAGAAAAGAAATCCTGCCATTTGCAACAACATGGATGAAGCTAGAGGGTATTATTCTCAGTAAAATAAGCCAGGCGGAGAAAGATGAGTACCAAACCATTTCATTTATATGTGAAATGTTTTTAGACATTTCTAAACAAAACAGGATGAGTAAAAGAGCAATAGACTCATAGACACAGAGAAGTGACTGGCGGTTTCCATGGGGGGGGCAGGGGCAGGGGGATAAAGGGGCACAGAAATCTCAGTCATAATATAAGCTGGTCACGGGGATGGAAGGGCAGCAGAGAGAACGTTGCCAATGGTTCTGTAACATCTTTCTATGTTCATATATAGTGACTGCACTTGTGGGGGTGAGGATTTAATAATTTAATAACTGCTGAACCACTGTGTTGTATACTTGAAGCCAATTTATTGTTTTATAGTTGATATTGTGTATCAACTATACTTCAATAAAAATTAATAAATTTATTAAAAACCCACTTCTTTGTTAAGCTCTTGAGTAGCACACAGAAATCTTACTATTCTTTTTCTGATTTTAGAATTGTGACCGTCATCTTTTAAAGGAAGGAGAGCGATTAGATTCCTCTAAACATTTTAGACATTTACAAAGGAATGACTTTTATCTCCTTTTTAAATATATATTTCCATTTTCTCATAAAACAAACTTTCCCCAAGTACTTGTTAAATAACTCTTTTAATTCTAATGAATTAAACTAATAAATACAGGAAAATCCTTAAAATCTCTTAAGATTCCAATACTATGCACAGACTTAGAAAGTTATCTTCTGCCATTCAACTTAAAGTTGTAAATCTGGATCAATTATTAAAAATTTTAGACTAGAATAAGGCCAGCCTGTGCAGTCGAACATGCCAAATCCTCTTAAATATTACAAGTACTTAAAATACCAAATATAGAGACATTACTTCTAAATTTAACAACAAAATATAAATACAGCCATCTTGCTCTGTTGCATCATCTCTTTGCTCCGTTCCCATTCTCCAAGGGGACAGGGACGGGGACGGTCACTCACCAGGGAAAGATGGCATGCCCCCCTGCCCAAGTGACCTTTCTCATGCTCCACATGGCTGAGCTTTTTATAACCACATGCATGGCTCCTGGCCTAAAAAGGGCTGGTCTCACAGTCCATGCCCCTGGGTCTAAATCTGGTCCTCACCCAGTGTCCCCAGGGAAGCTGGCCACCCTCCCTCCGACAGGGGCAGCCTTGCAGCCTGGGACCACATCAGTCAAGAGCAGCAGAGCCCATCACTGCTGCAGTCAGCCAGCAATCCTCACGTAACAGGGCCAAGAAATAAGTGGTGGTCGTAAGCCACTGAGATAGCGGGCTTGTTTGCTCCAGCAGCAGAAGTTGACTGATAACAGCTGTTGGCACGAGGATGGGCGCTGTCCCCACAATGACACCTTGTGACATTGGCTTTGATGGAAAGAAAACTCTTAGGGGCTGGAAGCATGGGACCCACATCACCACGTCGCAAAATGCTTCCTGAAACAATGCCGGGGACACCGGGGACGCAGGCCTGCATCTCGGGGACTGGCTCTGCCTGAGAAGGGGCAGGGGCAGGGCCTGGATACTGAGCGGCCTTGGGCTGCACTGCATAGAAGGTATCGCTAGAAGGGGTGACTCAGCGGATGGTCTGTTCGCGAGCAGGCATGCAGGGCAGAGGCTTCCAGAAATGCGGGGCCTGCAGGGTAGAAAGGAGGGACCTCTTCCTTCTCAGAGATAAAAGCAGAGGTCAGGGAGACTACCTAGGAACAAAGACCAGGACAGGGGCTTCACACCTGTTGTAAGGCCTCTAGTGACAGCTCTTAGGAATGCCTGTGATTAAGTTTAAAGAGAACCTTCTGGAAAAGGCCTGTGGGCAGGGAGCAGGCAGGGGGCAAGCAGGGAGGAGGTGGGGAGCAGGCGGGGTAGGCTCCTGGCCAATGTCCCAGGCCTGGGGGGACGTGGCTGGGACGGTGCTAATGTGGGGCTGGTCACTGATGGTTTGCTGTGCAGGGCTAGGCAACCTCAGACACAGCCCTGCATCTGAGCTCTGTGCCAGGACCAGGGGGCCCTCTGAGGGACGGGTGCTTTGCCTGCGTCAGAGAAGCAAACATCACACCAGCCACGGGCGCCGTGGACCTCTGGGGCCGCCACCACTCACTCCTGCACCCTGCTTCCCCGCAGGCAGCCCTGCCGGCCCCAGGACTTGGGACATGGCCGCGAGATGCACCCTGGCCAGTGGGTGTGAGCCGCCTGCTGCTTGGCCCCACCACGGACCCTTCCGTCCCCATCAGCTTCCTATGGCTGCTGCGAAAGGTTTCACAAATGTGGCGGCTTAAAACAGCAAAAGGTCATTCTCTCATGGAGAATAAAAGTTTGGAGGACAGACGTCCAACATGAGCCGAAACCAAGGTGCTGGCTCCTCGCGAGCTGTTCCGGCCCCCAGAGGCACCGCCGTCCCTGGCTGGTGTCCCCCGCAGGCCCCAGAGGCGCCGCCGTCCCTGGCTGGTGTCCCCACCACCGGCAGACCCACGGCCTCCTCTCTCCTCTCTGCCTGTGAGCACGCCGGGCCCCGAGGACCCTGTGGAGACCCACCAGGCACTGCCCCCGTGCCATCAGCACCCCCTCCACCATGCGATGTCACACGGGCTTGGGCCCCCAAGTTTACGGGGCGGCCAATTTTAGGGGCCATGGTTCTGCACCCCCAACCCACATGAACCCTCCCGGCAGTGGGGGGCTGTGCCTCCAGCCTGGGGCGTGGCAGGACAAGGCAGGGCTGCTGAATCAGGCCGCACTGACCCCTGAGGGCCGTGTGCTGGGCTCCAAGCCTTCTGGCTCCCCCACCGTCCACATGTGCCCCTCCATGCGCCACCACGGGACCCCACCTCATGCAGCTCCCAGCCTCAGTCTGGATCTAGTGAAGCAGCCTCACATGCTCATGGGGTCTGGGAATGACCCCAGGCACCGCGTGGCCCCATGCCCTGGACCGCCAGGGAAGGTGTGGGTTTGGGGACAGGCCGTCCTCAGGTAGGCTGCACGCCCTCCTCGTCGGGCATGGCCAGGGCTGGCCAGCATGTGAGCATGCCCACCGCACGCCCTCTGCCGCCCTGTTCCACGTCCCCACGAGAGGCCGGCACACACAGACAGCGGCTCGTCCGGGGACTGTGCTGTCACCCTGGATTGGCCCAGGATGGCCGAGGGAGGCAGGGCCAGCTGAGCTGAGCGAGTGGGGCCGCTACTGCTGGTCCCAGGGCAGGGCCCTCAGCAGGGGGCGTGGGCAGCCGAGGGGGTGGCAGCCTCCCATGGGCCAGCACACCCTGCTCCCAGCCCTGGGCTCTTTCACGGGCATTGGGGCCAGGCCCCCAGGCCCCCACCCAGCACCCCACAGAGGACGCACCAACCCCCATCGGTCCTCACCTCCATGCACGCAGCTCCGCCTCCTCCCGGGACACCCCCCGAGCCCCGCATCAAGGGAAATGGGTGAGAACTCTGGCTCGCCCTGTGGGCAGTCCGCAGCCCCAAACCCACCCTTTTGTCTCCCTGGGGCTTCAGTGCAGAAACGGAAGGCAGCCCCACGCCCTCAATCACCTTCCTGTCCTCTGGTGGCCACTCCAGGGTCCACTGCCCCTGTCACCTTCCACGTGCGCCTCAGCCCCAGCTGAGCGCCTTGACCCCGTGCAGCCACGCACACCCTCCCGCCAGCAGAGGGGCCTGGTGCCTCAGACCATTGGACGCGAGCTCCTAACCCCGTCCTGAGGGTCTGCCTTCCAGGACCACCTCGTCCGGGCTTCCCAGAAACCACAGCCCAAAAGGGGGCTTTGGGGCCGTTGTCTCACCAGGAAGGACAGCCCAGGGAGCGGCGGTTGGGAGGGGCGGCCCCGAGGAGGGCCCCGTCCCCAGGTCACCCCCAGTGTGGTCTGTGGGCCCCATGGCCATCTGTGCCCAGAGGAAGGGGGGAGAGGCAGTCACGCAGTCTCAGCTGCCCCGGCCCCCGGGGCCCACGTCCCCACAGGCACCCTCAGCAGCGTCAGCGCGATGCCCTCCAGGGCCAGGAGGTGCCAGAGCCCCCACGAGCAGGGGAAGGACCAGACACGGCCTGAGGTTCTGCGTGGAGCGTGCGGGTGCCTGCGAGGGCCAGTACCCGACCCGCCGCCCGGTCTGAGGGGCAGAACCCAGAGGGGGGGCCTCGCCTTACAGTCCAGCGGGCCAGGAGGAGGTCCGAGCCCTGTTGGCACCCCCGCGGCTCAGCTGACGCCCAGCAGGACTGGGAAGCAGGGGTGTCAGCAGGGTTATGAGATCAGCGAAAGGCAGCACAGCTGAGTGGCCTCCAAGGGGCCCGGTCCTGAGCGGGAGATTCCCCTGCCAGCCGCTGAAGCTCCTTGGGCCTCAGAAACCCCAGGAGCACGGGGACCGAACAGAGGGAAATTCACACGCAGACCTGTGGACTACACATCCAAAGCGCTAGGGGAATGAAGGGCCCCAGTAAAAGGGCAGCAGAGAAAACAGTGAAGTGGGGGGAGTGACAGAAACGCCTCGGACCTGCGTGAAGACGGCAACCTTCCTAAACTGCTCAGGAAATGTGACCAAAGGCCCCTAAAGCAGACCTCGCGACTTCTTATTGCAACCAGCCTGACTCTGCAGCTCCCTTAGGAGAGGGGCCGGTGCTCCGTGCAGCCTGGGAGCTAACTGGTTTACACAGCTTTTAATGGTTGGAAAATATCAAGAAGACAAGTCTTTCACGGCACATGAAAATAATGGAATTTCAGTGGAGGCCCCCATAAATGAAGGTTTATAGGCATGCAGTCACGCCCACTTGTTTACATTGTCTGGGCCCCTTCTGTGAAGAGCTGAGCCTTGGGACAGAGACCGCCTGGCCCGGGGGGATAACGCATCTACCATGCGGCCACCCCGACTCTGCAGCCAGATGCAGCCACATAACCCAGCTCCCAGGCTTCCTGGGCCCTGCCGGTTCCAGAACCAGTGCAAGGCAGTCCGGGCACTCGGAAGACGCGGTCACCGGAGTGGGTCCCTGCCCTTGTGAGCAGACGCCCCGGCAGGGAAGCAGACAGTAAAGGGCATGATGGGTTTGGATGGGGCGGCCGGCCAAAGAGGAGACTCTCCAAAGAGGAGACACCTTAGGGTGCAAACCAGCCATGCCAGGGTCTGGGGAGAAGGTGCTTTGGGAGGCAGGACAGCAGATAAAAAGGTCCCGGGACAGGGGCCACCTGGAGTCCACCAGAGAGGCGAGCCGGGTGCACCTGACACATGGTCAGCCTCTCCCAGGGCCGCACGGGAAGGGGGAGGTGTAAGGTGCCAGAAGGCAGCATAGAGCTGGGTACACAACGGGACTGGATAAATGTCACTTCTGGTGAGGAGCGAGACCCTGTGTTGGCCGAGAAGGAGTGGGTCCAGGAGAGGGGGCAGGTGCAAGCCAGAGACCCTGGGCTTCATGGCGTCCGGCTCTGTCCCTGACCGAGTGTCAGATGAGCTCCTACAGCCGCCTTTTGTGCTGGGCCCCGGCCTGTGCCCTCAGCCTGCTGAGTCAGGCCGCGCAGGATACCCCACGTCTGCCCTTCCGTACTTTCCACCCTCCATCCAACCCCCCAACGCTGCCCTGGCTCCAAACCCCGGCGTCCCTGCTGAGTCAGACCTGAGCCCTCTCTGCCCTGCCGTGGTGTCCGAAATAAAGGACTCCTCAGGGTTTCCCAACGAGTCCAATGGTGTTTCTCTAACCACCCACCCTCCCCTGTCTCACCCAGCCCAGGTCCTAGTCAGCTCCTCCATCCTGAGACCACAGCCCGGGTGGGGGCGGCCTGCGCCCTGAGCCCTCGGCCCCATCAGCCCCGTCCGAACCCCCTCCAGTTGGGCAGTGCTGCCCCGGCCCTGGCGCCAGCTCCTACAGGGCCTGCTGGCGGTCGGACGTCACTGACACTGAGGCCACGAGGCCCTGGCAGGGTGGGCATCCAGCCCAGGAGGGGCAGCTGGGCCTGACTGCATTAATCTCATGCCCGCTCACGTGTCAAAGTGCACGCGATTTCCTGTAAAAATGATCTGGCTGCTAATTAGACTGTTCATAACTTGTTTCCCTGGTCGCTAATGATCATTAACATGCAAATTAGCTCAGGGAGGGGAGGCTCTGGGTCCCCGGTTCATTACCACATTAATTACTGTTTGCACACTTGAGCATCGCAGATATGAACGGCGGCATTTAGCATAATGGGTGAGATGATAATTACACCACAGACATTTGGAAAAGTCGTTTCACTGTGTTATTTTTCTGCGTGATTAATGATTCCGGGCCTCGTTGATGAACTCGGTGAGTTCCAACCAATATAGGTTGTGTACACACAGCAGCCGGCAGGCTCGGCCCATCAATCTCCCCCATCACCTGCTGGTTACGGAGTTCCAGAGGCAGGAAAAGGCAAGAAGAAAGTTGTGCAGTTTGGGGGACCAAACTTCAGCATGTCCCCCTTCCCTCCTGGCCTCCCTCCCCGCTTCCTTCCTCTCCCGCCTGTCAGGTGCCTATGGGATGAGGGTACCTGTGAGGCAGCGGGTACCTGTCCTGTGGGGCAGTGGGTGCCTGTGGGGCAGCGGCATGGCAGCCCTGCCTCCTGGAGCCGACATCCCACTGAGAAAAGCCCACAAAAGACAAGTGAACAATCTAATATATAATTTAAGTTCATTAAAAGAAAGTCAAGCCTTTCACTAAAGCAATGCCCCACCTGTACATTTTTTTATTTAAAAAAACGTGACGCCTAAAAAAACGACAAGTGAGCAGCCGGCTGAGAGGCAGGGGAGGCGCAGAGAGGAACAGGGGCTGTCTTAGATGAGGGGGGCAGCGAAGGGCTCTCTGAGGGGGTGGAAGGGAGGAAGTGGGGAAGGGGGCCAGCAGTGCAAAGGCCCTGGGGCAGGAACAGGCTTGTCTGGGAACCTGGTGGGCCAGGTGGGGGCAGGCAGGAGGGGGCAGGGGCAGGGGAGCCCCAGAAACCTCCCTGATAGGAACAGAAGGGCTTCTCCTCGGTGTGAGGACATAAATGTCCCAAACCTGCTTCTCCCTAACACGTTTCACCCACAAAGACACCCCACCCCCCTGCAAGGGAGATTAAAAAGCCCTTGAAAGACAACAGGTGGGCGGACGGTCTGGGAGCAGTGGCGACGCCCCACCCCTGCTGCATTATTGATCACGGGACAGACTGGCAGGAGCTGGCCGGGTGTCAGGTGCCCCCACCCCGCTGGCGGCCAGGCCCAGGGAGGGGGCCAGGCCGAGGTGGTCCGCGACCTGAAGGGAGAGGCCTCTCCGGCTCCCAGGCTCCAGGCTCCTTGGACTTCACTACCCCGTGGGGTCATCGGCCTGCAGTTCCTGCCCGTCAGGCGCAGGAGGATGGGCTGAACTTCATCTGGCGCTGAGCAGGGTCCCACCCAGCCAACCCCGGATCCCCACACTGTCTGGCCACTGCTGAGGCAGGTAAGGTTCCTGGGGCCCGAGGGAGGGGCTGTCGGTGGGCTCTGGGTGGGTTCACACCGCGGAGAGCATCCCGGGGGTGCCCAGGAAGTGGGGTGGCCACTGATCCCAGAGAACCAGCCAGAGGGCCCCCAGGTGAGCGGGGGCTGGGGGACGCACCCCTGAGAAAGCCCAAGGCCACTTTCTGGGGCACTGGGTGTAGTCAGGGGCCTTTGCAAAGGTTCCCCTTTCTGTCAGGGAAAGCCCACAGGGACCCAGCGCCTCACCGAATGAATGCAAGCTGGGCCCGGCAGGTGCAGGCCCTCCACCCAGCCCACCCTCCCACGTGCCGTGTGCGGCCCTCCCTCCCCTCTCCGTCTGTGCGCAGGCCTCCCCACCTCCGCTGTGCGCTGACCCAGGAGCGGCGTGGGAGGGGTAGGGCGGCCCCTGGAGACACTGCTGAGCAGCCAGGGGCCTGGGGTGTTGGCGCTCTCCGGGGAAACGGACCCGCCTCCAAAGAAGAGTCCGGGCTGGGAGTGGGGGCAGCCTTTGCGGAGGCGGGCCCACTGCTGGTCCTGGGACAGGGCGGCCTGGGAGTCAGTGTCCCCAGAACAACCCGTGGGAAGAGGGGAGTGGGCAGGGCAGCGAAGGCCCCCAAGGCAGGGGCCCTGGAGCTCCCCGCTCCCCTGTGTGAACAGTGCGGATGCAGACAAGACACTTCTAGAGGGCGTGCAGCTCCGCCCCAGGGCCCAGCGGCCCTGCACCTTGAACCCCACAAGCTCAGCATGTCTCCTCCAAGGAGCCCGGAGCCTGTCCCTGCCCGCATCTCCCCCTCCCTAAACTCAGCCTAGGGGTGAGGTGGGCGAGGTCCTCCCCCGGGGTGTGGGGAGCCGGGCGGGGAGGGGGCGCGCCCGGCCGCTGGGGGCGCTGCTGAGCAGTGCTGGCCTGGGGTGTTGACGCTCTCCAGGGAAACGGACCCGCCCTCCGACCCGCGGGAGCTGGGCAGGCCTTGGGGCGACTCAGGGAGCAGAGGGACCCCGCACTGGAGGCCGGCGACTTTCCCTTGCCCACACCAGCACAGCCTCCCAGGCAGGCGAGTGTGAGTGTTTGAGTGCATGAGCTGTGTGCGTGTGTGCATGCGTGTGTCACAGAGCACATACTGTGTGGGGCTTGTGTGCGGGCACTTGGGGACCTAGAGGGGGAAGGGCCGAGAGTAACTAGCTCAGGTCAGGTTCGGGGAGGCAGAGAGGGCAGTGGAGGGGCTGAACTGACCCCAGAACTGACCCCCTGGCCTCAGCCAACATGGCTCTCTACCCCAACTGAGAGCCAGGGAAGTGCCCCCCACCACCCCACACCCCCAGACCCGCATGGCCCAGGGCAGGGTGTGACCCTACGGTGGGGCAGTTCCATGAGGACTCAGATGCTGGGGAGGCAGCAGCTGTGTGACCCAGGTTGATGAGGGGGTTTGCCCTCCTGAGAGGCCCTGTGCTGGGAGAGGCCCCCTGACCTGTCAGGCCACCAGCTTCTCCCCATGTGGTGCTCAGAGGGCAGATGTCCAAAGAGGTGAGGCTCTCTGCAGGGCCCTGGGGCCCGGGGCCGCTGTGAAGCAGGGCTGGGCGGGCACTAACTACACTACCCCCTCCAGGTGCCGTGAGGACTGGTCAGGCCCATCAGGGTAACAGGCATGACCCCGGCCCGGTCTCTCGTAGCCTGCCTCTGCCGCGAAGGGGACCGGCACCTGGCCCTGGGGGAGCCCCTGCTGGCCACCGCCTTCTATCTGGCTGCCTTCAGCTGCCATGCACCCACAGCCGTGCGGAGCGTCCGAGCTGCCCTGGCAGAGGCACGGGGGGCGCCCGTGGTGGCCACCCTGGAGGCCTGGTGCTGTGGTGACAGCCAGATCCCAGCCATCCACTGGGATCGCATGGCAGTGGTGTCCCTGACGGGGACTCTGGCCTCCGCCTTCCTGGCCGCCCTCTGCCCTGACCACCCGGCTGTCGTGCTGCACTCCCTGGCTGGCCTGCTGGCCCACGGGGGCCACGGGGAGGTGGCGCAGCGCTGCAGTGCCCTGCTGGAAGCTCAGTCCCAGCAAGCCCTGGAGCTGCGGCTGACACGCGCCCTGGCCTGGGTCCTGTCCGGGACACAGGTGGACGCCGGCGTGACCGACTACCTCCAGGCCTTTGCCTCTAGCGCTGACCGGACCATGGCCTTTGTTCGCACCAACCAGCGGCCCTACATCCCTGTGCTGGTCAGCGCACTGCAGGACTACGTGTCAGGACACCAGGAGGCCGGGGACAGCTCCGGCCAGCAGACCAACTGCCGGGGACTCCTGGCAGCCTTGGACCCCGGGGGCACCTGGAGCCACAGCCTGTGGCCTGAAGCTCTGCTCCGCAGTGGCAGGTACGAGGACTGCTGGGAGGCCTGCAGCCACGCCCTGGAGCCCAACCAGCCAGACAGCAGACCCCAAGGTAGGAGTGTGTTCTGTGTCTCCTGAGGGCCAGGGCCGCATTCACTCCAGCCATGCCTTCACGGCATGCTTAAATCTTGCTTATGGTGTGTGTGTGGGAGGGGCCTGGGCCTCGGACACCACGGTGACAAGACAGGCCTCTGCCCTTACAGAGCACCCACGAAGAGGAACACACGAAGCATGTGCTGTGAAGAGTGGCCCATGCAAGGTGTTGCTCAGCCGGGCGGTCAGGGAGGGCTTCTTTGAGTGGGTATTGTTTGAGCTGAGACTAAAGAATTCCAGGCAGCAGAAACAGTGTCAGGTCCCTATGGAGAAAGAACTTGGGGTGCTTGTGTCACTGAATGGAGCTGGGGTGGCTGTGGTGGGTGAGCAGGAGGGGAAGGCACTGGAGACAGGAGCCCCCGCTAAGCCTGACTGGTCCCCGAAGGGCTTTGGAGCGAGCCTCAGAGCAGGGAGAAGCCAGGGCAGGGACGTGCTCTGGGTCGCATTTCTAAGGTTTCCTCTGGCTGCTGTGTGCAGAACGTGCCCTGAAGGCCGGAGTGAGAGAGCCGGCTGGAGGAGGCCCTGCTGGGAGGGGTCCAGGCAAGGATGGCAGAGGCTCCCTGGAGCAGGCAGAGCTGGAGAGAGACAGTGGTCGTGGGACATCACTGAGTTGGAAATGATGAATCTTGGCTAGATTTAATGGAGGAGAGGAGAGACTTGAAGAAGATCAAGAATTATTTTTGTTCTTCAGCAACTGGATTGCAGGAGGCAGTGGGGGAGCAGATGGGGAAAGGGGGCGTTAGGGTTTCAGACACAGCGGCTCCTGCCCAGTCCCTCTGCTGGACCCTCCTTCAGTGGGAGTGGGGTGAGGGCTGGCCAGGAGCGCCCAGGAGCCACACCACAGACACTAGCTCCCCCTCAGCTGGGCCACCTCCCTGTGGGCATGTGGGGATGCGGCTGCACCCAGCCCTGCCAGTTGCCATGCCAGTTCAGTGAAAATGCACATTGAACCCTTAAAATAGTGTCGTCCACTAAGTACTCAAAAAGATGTCCCTTGAATCAAGTGGACATGTCATCAGGCAGCTGGACACATGAGCCTTGAGATGAAAGGGACTCAGTTTGAAGAAGGGGTTTCAGAACTGTCTGCACAAAGAAGGGATTTAAAGTCAAGGGTCTGTAAAGGGAGAGAGGAGGGCAGCCAGACACTTCAAGATGGGCTGTGGTGGCGGTAGCTGCCCTTCCTGCGCGGAGAGAAGACCTCATTCTAAGGGCTTGAGACGCGTTCTCACTGGCTCTGCGCGGCAGTCCTCAGTGGAGGGCGCAGCCCCCTCCCCAGGGCCCACGGAGTGCTCGTAGGAGATGGGGTTTGGTCCCTGGGGTGCTCCTACCCTCCCACCACTGCCCCCAAAAAAGGACCCAGTGAAGGGGACAGGAGGACAGGAAGGAGGAAAATTAGGAGCCTGCAGGGTGACAGTGAAGGCCAGAAGATGAGGGTGTTTGCAAGGCACTGGGAGCTGCCCCTGGATGTCCGTGAGGGGACAGAAAGCACCTGTTGAGTTACTGGGGATCCCCGGGGTGAGTTGGCAGGGGAGGGTGGAGAGAAACGAGACAGAACTGAAAAGTGAGCAGGCAAATTTGTTTCTGGAAATATGCTTGACCAGATATCCTGAAACCCTGCCACTTACCTAAAGATGCTCAACTGAATCCCAAAGAACCCCGAGCTTATGAGAAAGTAGGGGACCCTCAGTACCCAAAGCACAAATGTGTAGTGGCCAACCCCATGGCAAGCTGGGGGCATTCAGCAACTCCCACGGTGGAGGGGGTCTTCCACTTTAATGACCAACAGAGACCCCTGTGGATACCCAGGACCCCGAAGGGCTACAGCCTCGAGAACAAGGGTGCTAAGAAAGCTCTGCCCCCAGGGAGATGGCACGAAGCTTGTCTATCCTGCCTTGGCTCTAAGGGGCGGACCCGCCTTCCCCCGAGAATCACTGCCTTAATCAGACCTGAGTCCCTTATGTCACAGGGAGCCTTATCACCACCAGCACAATGTGGCTTACAATGTGAACAAATAAATTTCCATTTTAAAAGTTTTAAAAATGCATCTTCCCGTGCAAATGTATTCTAATTTTAAGGTTACCTATCAAAAGTCCTTGGAAACATTATACAAACATCGCACATCTTCTATATTTGGGAAAATGCTCTGACTTCTTAGCAAATAGACATACAGGGACACTCAATGCATGAGGACAAGATACAGAATAAGAATAGTTTTAATTCAAATGTCCTGCTGTGTAAGCATCCAAGGGCCATGCTTCCCTGAGCGCTTCTCCTCCCAAAAGGCCTGGGGCAACCACCTGCCATTCTTTCAAGATTCTTCATTAAGAACTACAGAGTAGGTGTGGGAAATATGACCACGGTTGTTACAGCTTCTCCCAGCAAGGGGACAAAAGTTCTCAGCCTTGACACTTGGCACTTTCTGCTGGTGGGACCAGCAGAGAGTGGTGGGAATGGCATCGTGTGGTCCTGGACGCCACGACTCCAGAGACCCAGCAGGTCCCTCCTTCATCCTCTTGGGACATTCAGCCCGTGGCCAACAGCCAGCCCCAGATGTGTGAGTGAGGCCACCTGACACCCTCCGGCCTGGCTGAGCCACCAGTTGGCTGTAGCCCTAAGTGACCCCAGGTAAGATCAACAAAGGAACTATCCAACTCAGCCCAAACTGAAGAAGAACTATGGGCAAACAGAAATGATCGTTGTTTTAAGCCACTAAGTTTTGGACTGGCTTGTTACACAGCAATAGTAACGAATACAACTGCTGAGTCAAAGCATCCACTTTTTTTTTTTAGGATTTCAACTTGAAATTTAATTTCTTTGATAAATGACCATATTTTCTATCTCTTCTTGAGTCACTTTTGGTCATTTATGGCTTTTTTTATTATTAAGGTATTATTGATATACAATCTTACACTCAGGTTTCACATGAGCAGCATTGTGGTTACTACATTCCCCCCTATTATCAAGTCCCCACCACATACCCCATTACAGTCACTGTCCATCAGCGTAGTATGATCAAAGAAAGCGTCCATTTTTAATGCATGTTCTAGGCAAAACTGAGCCAGGAATTGTAATCTTGCATTTCTATGATAATATAGTTCACTACATCATTAATGCAAGAAAGAAAGACATATGATCATTGCAATAAATTCAGAATAAAGTATTTTATAATCTTTAACATCCCAAAAAGTGAAACAATAAAGGAATAGAAGGAAACGTACTTAATTGAAAAAGCCTACCAAAAATATCATGCTTAATGGTGATATTATAGAAGCCTTTCATTTAAAATCAAGAAGGTAGTGACTGCCCACTCTCACATTTACCCATGATTGTACTAGAGATCCTAGCCTATGCAGTAAGATAAGAAAGGGGGAAAAACTAGAAAGGAATCATTATTTCAGACAGTAGGATTAGTTATGTAGAAACTTCAAAAGAAACAACAATGTGTTACATGTAGGAACAGAATTTAAGAGGATATACAAAAAGCATTTATATTTATAGACACCAACAACAAATAGAAATTTTATGATTTTTAAGATACACCATTTACCAGCAACAGAAAATATTCTATTTCAAAGGGCCATATGACTCTATGGAGAAAATTACAAAACTACCTTAAGAGACAATAAAGAATACCTATAAAAGTGGAAAGATATTCAAGGTCCATTATTAGAAAGACTTGATATTGTAACCGAAGAGCAAGAGGCCAATAATAGACAAGCTGAAGAAGAGGAAAAGGAGGAGGAAAAAGAAGAGCAAGGGGGAGGTGACAGAGAAAATGAAGACAAAGGAGGTGGTTGCATGAGGATTTGCTCTACCAGTTAATACAAAACTATATTAACCAGTACAGAAGGTTATCAACTTAATGGATAGATAGGAAAACAAATAAAACAAATTAGAGAGGTCAGCAACAGACCTATTTATGTCTGGACACATGAACATGTGACAGATCGAGCACTGCAAATCTGTAGGGAAAGAAGAGGACCATTATTCAATAGATGGGACCATTTCCCTTCCTCACACTGAAAAAAAACTAAATTCCAGATGGATTATGTGAATGCCTGGCCTTTATTTCTTTTTTTTTTAATATAATTTATTTTATTATCATTAATTTACAATTACATGTGCAATATTACGATTATTAAACTACCCCTTCATCAGGTCCCCCCCACCAACCCCATTACAGTCACTGTCCATCAGCGTAGTGAGATGCTATAGAATCACTACTTGTCTTCTCTGAGCTGTACTGCCCTCCCCGTGCCCCCCCCAACATTACATCTGCTAATCGTAATGCCCCTTTTTCCCTCTTATCCCTCCCTTCCCGCCCATTTTCCCCAGTCCCTTTCCCTTTGGTAACTATTAGTCCGTTCTTGGTTCTGTGAGTCTGCTGCTGTTTTGTTCCTTCAGTTTTTTTCTTTGTTCTTATACTCCACATATGAGTGAAATCATTTGATACTTGTCTTTTCGGCTTGGCTTATTTCACTGAGCATAATACCCTCTAGCTCCATCCATGTTGTTGCAAATGGTAGGGATTTGTTTTCTTCTTATGGCTGAATAATATTCCATTGTGTATATGTACCACCTCTTCTTTATCCATTCATCTACTGATGGACACTTAGGTTGCTTCCATTTCTTGGCTATTGTAAATAGTGCTGCAATAAACATAGGGGTGCATCTGTCCTTTTCAAATTGGGCTGCTGCATTCTTAGGTAAATTCCTAGGAGTGGAATTCCTGGGTCAAATGGTATTTCTATTTTGAGTCTTTTGAGGAACCTCCATACTGCTTTCCACAATGGTTGAACTAATTTGCAGTCCCATCAGCAGTGTAGGAGGGTTCCCTTTTCTCCACATCCTCGCCAACATTTGTTGTTGTTTGTGTTTTGGATGTTGGCCATCTTCACTGGTGTGAGGTGATATCTCATTGTGGTTTTAATTTGCATTTCTCTGATGACTAGTGATGTGGAGCATCTTTTCATGTGCCTGTTGGCCATCTGAATTTCTTCTTTGGAGAAGTGTCTATTCATGTCCTCTGCCCATTTCTTAATTGGATTATTTGCTTTCTGTTTGTTAAGGTGCATGAGTTCTTTACATATTTTGGATGTCAACCCTTTATCAGATACATTTTTTATGAATATATTCTCCCATACTGTAGGATGTCTTTTTGTTCTACTGATGGTGTCCTTTGCTGTACAGAAGGTTTTCAGCTTGATATAGTCCCACTTGTTCATTTTTGCTTTTGTTTCCCTTGCCCGGGAGATATGTTCATGAAGAAGTCATTCATGTTTATGTCCAAGAGATTTTTGCCTCTGTTTTTTTCTAAGAGTTTTATGGTTTCATGACTTACATTCAGGTCTTTGATCCACCTTGAGTTTACCTTTGTGTATGGGGCCAGACAGTAGTCCAGTTTCATTCTCTTACATGTAGCTGTCCAGTTTTTCCAACACCAGCTGCTGAAGAGGCTGTCATCTCCCCATTGTATATCCAAGGCACTTTTATCAAGTATTAATTGACTGTATATGTTTGGATTAATGTTTGGATTTTCTATTCTGTTCCACTGGTCTGTGGGTCTGTTTTTGTGCCAATACCAAATTGTCTTGATTACTGTGGCTTTGTAGTAGAGCTTGAAGTCAGGGAGTGTAATTCCCTGTTTTATTCCTCCTTCTCAGGATTGCTTTGGCTATTCGGGGTCTTTTGTAGTTCCATATGAATTTTAGAATTATTTGTTCCAGTTCATTGAAGAAAGCTGTTGGTAGTTTGATAGGGAATGCGTTGAATCTGTAGATTGCTTTAGGTAGTATAGCCATTTTGACAATATTTATTCTTCCTAGCCAAGAGCATGGGCTGCATTTCCATTTGTTAGTGTCCTCTTTAATTTCTCTTAGGAGTGTCTTGTAGTTTTCAGAGTACAGGTCTTTCACTTCCTTCGTTAGGTTTATTCCTAGGTATTTTTATTCTTTTTGATGCAATTGTGAATGGAATTGTTTTTCTGATTTCTCTTTCTGTTAGTTCATCATTAGTGTATAGGAAAGCAACAGATTTCTGTGTGTTAATTTTGTATCCTGCAACTTTGCTGAATTCAGATATTAGTTCTAGTAGTTTGGAATGGAATCTTTAGGGTTTTTTATGTACAGTATCATGTCATCTGCAAATAGTGACAATTTGACTTCTTCTTTACCAATCTGGATGCCTTGTATGTCTTTGTTTTGTCTGATTGCTGTGTCTAGGACCTCCAGTACTATGTTGAATAACAGTGGAGAGAGTGGGCATCCTTGTCTTGTTCCAGATCTTAGATGAAAAGCTTTCAGCGTCTCGCCGTTAAGTATGATGTTAGCTGTGGGTTTGTCATATATAGCCTTTATGATGTTGAGGTACTTGCCCTCTATACCATTTTGTTGAGAGTTTTAATCAGGAATGGATGCTGAATTTTGTCAAATGCTTTTTCAGCATCTATGGAGATGATCATGTGGTTTTTGTTCTTCTTTTTGTTGATGTGGTGGATGATGTTGATGGATTTTTGAATATTGTACCATCCTAGCATCCCTGGCATTAATCCCACTTGATCATGGTGTATGATCCTCTTGATGTATTTTTTGAATTCGGTTTGCTAATATTTTGTTGAGTATTTTTGCATCTACGTTCATCAGGGATATTGGTCTGTAATTTTCTTTTTTGGTGAGGTCTTTGCCCGGTTTTGGTATTAGAGTGATGCTGGCTTCATAGAATGAGTTTGGAAGTATTCCCTCCTCTTCTATTTTTTGGAAAACTTTAAGGAGAATCAGTGTTATTTCTTCTCTATATGTCTGGCAGAATTCAGAGGTGAATCCATCAGGCCCAGGGGTTTTGTTCTTGGGTAGTTTTTTGATTACCGATTTAATTTCATTGCTGGTGATTGGTCTGTTTAGTTTTTCTGTTTCTTGCTTGGTCAGTCTTGAAGGTTGTATTTTTCTAAGAAGTTGTCCATTTCTTCTATGTTTTCCAGCTTGTTAGCATATAGATTCTCATAATATTCTCTTATGATTCTTTGTATTTCTGTGGGGTCCGTCGTGATTTTTCCCTTCTCATTTCTGATTGTGTTTATGTGTGTAGATTCTCTTTTTCTCTTAATGAGTCTGGCTAGGGTTTATCTATTTTGTTTATTTTTTCAAAGAACCAGCTCTTGGTTTTATTGATTTTTTCTATTGTTTTATTCTTCTCAATTTTATTTATTTCTTCTCTAATCTTTATTATGTCCCTCCTTCTGGTGACTTTGGGCCTCATTTGTTCTTCTTTTTCCAATTTCAGTAATTGTGTCTTTAGACTATTCATTTGGGAATGTTCTTCCTTCTTTAAATAGGCCTGGATTGCAATATACTTTCCTCTTAGAACTGCCTTTGCTGCGTCCCACAGAAGTTGTGGCCTTGTGTTGTTGTTGTCATTAGTCTCCATATATTCTTTGATTTCTGTTTTGATTTGGTCATTAACCCACTGATTAATTAGGAGAATGTTGTTAAGTCTCCATGTATTTGTGAGCCTTTTTGATTTCTTTCT
The DNA here is from genome assembly GCA_032199065.1 of Smutsia gigantea. Classification (NCBI taxonomy): domain Eukaryota; kingdom Metazoa; phylum Chordata; class Mammalia; order Pholidota; family Manidae; genus Smutsia; species Smutsia gigantea. The sequence continues at coordinate 19,638 of JAVSCE010021060.1, forward strand.
AAAATTTATTTCTAGTTTTATACCTTTGTGATCTGAGAAGTTGTTTGGTAGGATTTCAATATTTTTGAAATTACTGAGGTTCTTTTTGTGGCCTAGTATGTGGTCTATTCTGGAAAATGTTCCATGTGCACTTGAGAAGAATGTGTATCCTGTTGCTTTTGGGTGTAGAGTTCTGTAGATGTCTGTTAGGTCCATCTGTTCTAGTGTGTTGTTCAGTGCCTCTGTGTCTTTACTTATTTTCTGTCTGGTTGATCTGTCCTCTGGAGTGAGTGGTGTGTTGAAGTCTCCTAAGATGAATGCATTGCTGTCTATTTCCTCCTTTAATTCTGTTAGTATTTGTCTCACATATGCTGGCGCTCCTGTGTTGGGTGCATATATATTTATAATGGTTATATCTTCTTGTTGGACTGATCTCTTTATCATTATGTAATGTCCTTCTTTATCTCTTGCTACTTTCTTCGTTTTGAAGTCTATTTTGTCTGATACAAGTACTGCAACACCTGCTTTTTTCTCTTTGTTGTTTGCATGAAATATCTTTTTTCCATCCCTTCACTTTTAGTCTGTGTATATCTTTGGATTTGAGGTGAGTTTCTTGTAGGCAGCATATAGATGGGTCTTGCTTTTTTATCCATTCTGTTACTCTGTGTCTTTTGATTGGTGCATTCAGTCCATTTACATTTAGGGTGATTATTGATAGGTATGTGCTTATTGCCATTGCTGGCTTTAGATTCGTGGTTACCAAGGGTTCAAGGGTTGCTTCTTTACTATCTAACAATCTAACTTAACTTTCTTGTTAAGTTATTGTAAACACAGTCTGATGTTTCTTTCTTTCTCTCCCTTCTTATTCCTCCTCCTCCATTCTTTCTATAATAGGTGTTTTATTCTTTGCCTTTAGTTGGTATTTGGATGGTCTGCTTTCTTTGCTATGATTTTTTTTTCCTCTGGTGACATCTTTTAGCCTTAGGTGTGCTTCCCTCTAGAGCAGTCCATTTAAGATATCCTGTAGTGGTGGTTTATGAGAGGCAAATTCTCTTAACTTTCGTTTATCTGGAAATTGTTTAATCCCTCCATCATATTTAAATGATAATCGTGCTGGATACAATATTCTTGGTTCGAGGCCCTTCTGTTTCATTACGTTAAATATATCATGCCATTCTCTTCTGGCCTGTAAGGTTTCTGTTGAGAAGTCTGATGATAGTCTGATGGGTTTTCCTTTGTAGGTGATCTTTTTTCTCTCTCTAGCTGCCTTTAATACCCTGTCTTTATCTTTGATCTTTGCCATCTTAATTATTATGTGTCTTGGTGTTGTCTTCCTTGGGTCCCTTGTGTTGGGAGATCTATGAGCTTCAGTGGACTGCGAGACTACTTCCTTCCCCAGCGAGGGAAAGTTTTCAGCAATTATTTCTTCAAAGACACTTTCTATCCCTTTTTCTCTCTCTTCTTCCTCTGGTACTCCTATAATGCGAATATTGTTCCGTTTGGATTGGTCACACAGTTCTCTTAATATTCTTTCATTCCTAGAAATCCTTTTATCTCTCTCTGCCTCAGCTGCTCTGTACTCCTGTTCTCTGTTTTCTATTCCATTAACAGTCTCTCGCATCTCATCCATTCTGCTGTTAAGCCCGTCGATCGCTTGTCTGATTTCTGTATTGTCTTTCCTCAGTTCCCTCACTTCCTCCCTCAGCTCTTGCACATTTCTCTGTAGGTCCATCAGCATGGTTATGACTTTTATTCTAAATTCTTTTTCAGGGAGGCTGTGCATTTCCATCCCTTCAGACTCCCTCTCTGGGGTTGTCTGGTTGATTTTGGTCTGAACCATATTCCTCTGTCTTTTCATGGCTGTATAATTTGGTCACTGATAGTTGCCATGTATGTCAGCTGGGCTCTTTAAGACTTTAAAAAGAGAAGAAAAAAAAGAGAAAAAAAAGAAAGAAAGAAAGAAAAAAAAAAGAAAGAAAAGAAAAAACAAAAACAAAACAAAAAACAAAACAAAAAAAAAAAACAAAAAAAATGCCCACTGGACGTAGATTCTGTGGGAATGCTCTAGGTGGCGCTATTGCCCCACTATTCCACAGCTGTGACTGTGCCGCTCCGCAGGGCCCTTTATCGCTCTGGCAGGGGTGGGAACGAATAGGAGGCTGTTGATCTCAGTGAGAAGTGTTAAGTATGGCTACGCTTCCTCAGTCGCCAGCTAAGGCGTCTGAAACTCCCCAGGACTCCCAGCCTGCTGGGCTGAGTGTGCTGGGGCGATCCGGCTCCTCCGCTGGGCTCCTGTCTCTTTAAGACCGCTGAGGAAAGCGCGCACTTTTTTTTTCCTTCCCGGAGCCGGCTGCAAGCCCCCTGGCGCGTTCCCCGCTCAGATCCTGCCCCTCTGTCTCTCCAATCTCCGCTGCACTGCGCGATGTGGGTCAGCGCTCCCCGCGCAGATCACCGGGGCTGGCTACTTCGCGGGGTGCACTTCCACTCCCTCCCGGCTCTGAATCCTCTCCTCCCGCCGGTGCGCTGGGGTGGGGGAGGGCTCGGGTCCCGCCGGGTCGCGGCTCCGGATCTTACCCGCCTCTTGGGGTGCCGAGTCCCCTCGGGTGTAGCTGCACGCTGTGCGCCTTCCTGTGTACTCTCGTCTCTCTTTTAGGAATAGATGTATTTTCTGTGTTTTCGTAGATAAATTTAGTGTTGGGAGGAGATTTCTGCTGCCCTGCTCACACCGCCATCTTCCCGGAAGTTCCCCACCCAGTCAGCTTTTGAGATTCAGTGTAAGCATGTCCTCTGCCTTCAGGAAGTGCTTCCCTTGGTACCTGTAACCTACTACTGCACCTCTTCCTCTGGCTGCCTTTCATTATTAGACTATGAACTCAGGTTTGGGACTGTTTGTTTTTCTGTATTTCTAGCCCAACACCTTGAATATATAGCTTAAATGTTGAGTGAAGGAGTGGTGGTTTATGGGTGGTAACATCACCAGCAAAGGTCCTGAGATGGGCACTGTGTGTTTAAAAATCCAGGAGAGCACCCCAAGTGGAGTACGAAATTTATCTGAGGAAGTAATAATACTATAGCTAACATTTAAAGTGTGTAATTCCTATGCCAGGCATTGTGGGCTAAGTTAGCACTTCATAAGAATCTTTATAAGAACAGCTCTATGATGTGGGTATTAACCACATTATAGAGATTAGGAGCTGAGGGGAACACAGAGGGGTTAAGTAACTTGCTCAGGATCACTCAGCTACTGAGTGATAGACCCAGGATTCAAATTTGAACTGCGTAATTCTACTCATGCTGTTACTACTTCAACAGTGCATGTAGAATAGGATCAAGGAGAGTCTCATCTGACATGAAATTAGGGTTTTAGGAATATTGATTTGGTGGTAATATCATATGCTTCGGTGTGAGGAAAGATTTAAAAACAGACCAGTTAGAAAGCTGTTTTAATTTAAATATTCAGTGATTAGTGACTGAGTGTTTGGGGCTGGTTTTGTGCAGTTTTGACACTGTTGAGTGTCTTGTTCAGAGCAGAATCTCAGAACACAGGAGAAACCACCAGAGCTGGACAGCTGGGCTCAGAGGCACATCAGGCCCCACCTGGTGCAGACACTCACAGTGGGATTCACACCACCAGAGCCTGGTCCCTGAAACCCCTGCTCTGCTGTTCACCTCTGGCCTGCCTCAGACTTGGAGCCTCTCTGGTGGACCCTCTTGTGTCTTCTCACTGGTGAGCTTGGTCATTCCTTTTGTGTGCCCACCCCACACTCCAGTCACTGTGCCCCAGCTTTCTTCTTGGGTGCTTTTCTGTGTGTGCTGCTAATCAGTAGATATCCCCATCTTACGGTGTGGATTATTCCTCTTCTCTGCCCTCTTCTCCTTCTCCTTCCCCCTCCTGACAAATGCCTGACCTGCTCTTCCTCCTCTTAGCTCTCTTCACTGCTGACTTCACACTCTCTTTTAGTCCCGCGTCCACTTAGTCATCGTGTCCTATCAGTGCCATCCCTTGGGTAGTTCCAGAATATTCTCTTCCTCTCTAGTTTTGGTTCCTCTGCCTTAATTCACGGCCTCATCCTCTCTCACCTGGACTCTTACAAGCAGCTTCTTCACCAAACTGCACACTGCCACCAGATGTGACCACAGAGACACAATCAGGTCATTTCTCTATTCAGAATTCTTCATTCTAAAGTCCTTCCTAGACTTCGAGTGTCTGTCTTCTGTGTGCCAGGAGCTGAGGGCACAGCAGTGAACAAACAATGCCTGTCCTTATAGAGCTTCCATCCTAGGGACAGGCAGTAAGCAACTGAACAAATATCTGGTATATCTGGTGGTGATAGGTTCGTAAGAAGAATAAAGCTGGGTAAAGGGAAAGGAAATGTGTATTCTGGGTGTCCTTTTTCTTCTTACATGACTTCTGGAGGCAGTGAGGGGCTTTGGTGAAATAACTGAGCTGTGGTTATCAGACTGACCCAAGTTTAGAATCTCTCTTCTATCAATTACTTGGTTTAACTTTTGGCAAGTTAATTATCTTCTCTGAACCCTTATCTTTTTTTCCTAGCTGTATTTAATTAATTTTTTAACCCTTTATTTATTGTTTATTTGGTTTTTGTTAGTTTGTTATTGGAATATAGTTGATACACAATATTATATTGGTTTCAGAGGTATGAACCTGTTTCTTTGTGCATAGATTTGGCTTAACCATGCCTACTTTATCATTTAGGAGGATTCAGTGAGTTAATGCTTATAAATTGCCAAGCATAGTTTGGGGCACATGTTAAGTGCACCCTAAACATACTCCTTTAAATGTTTGTTTCCATTCCAAATAGGCTGCCCTTCTGAGAGGAAACACCATATCTTACTGTTTTATGGGTAACATTTATAATACTGTTACACTAAAATATGCTTATTTTTTAAAAACTTAGGAAATAAAAATATTAAACACAGAATAAAAATTTATTGAGCTGTCACTATACCGAAATAATTAGTTAAAATTTTGGTGTCTTTTTGAGCTTCGTTTCTATTAATAGTTTTACTTAATGCCATCCATCAGTTTTCTTATTATATATCAGGCACTGTGCTAAGAGCCTAACAGGGATGGTCTTTTTAATCCTTACGAAGTAGGCACTAATACTATCATTATGGTCATTTTACAAATAAAAAAACAAAACTGAAAGTTGAAAACAACTTCAAGTTCATAAGCTTAAAAGTGGAAAAGCTAGAATTTATATACGTGTTATTATTAATCATTTTAGAAATGGGGGTCATGCTGTTTTATCTTTTCATGTGTATTTCATTATATCCTTAAAATGTCTCTGGTGGTGAAAACTTTCAGTGACAGCATTGTATTTTGTCTTATAAATGTAATATAATTTATCACCCAGGATAACATGACATTTCTAATTCTTCACTATTATAATTAATATAGTGGCAAGCCTGCTTGTCACAGGTCTTTATTTCTGCTTCTGATTATTTCCATAGTCTGTATTTCTGTAGCAGAATTGCTAATGTAGGGAGTATGGGCATTTTCAAAGCCTCTGATGCATTTACAAATTGCTCCCCAAAATACATCCCTATCTCCACTCTGCTCCCCACTCCACACCTCCCACCCTTCCCAGTGTTTGAGAGGCATATTTCCCTTGATCCCTTGCCACCACTGGGATCTCATTTTAAGAAATCTTTACTAATTTGCAAGGTGAAAAACACCACATTTGAGTCATGTCATTTTCATGATCATATTCAACAGGGACTTAGGCAGTGCTTGTTTGATGGGTGAACCCATTCTGAGCCTTCGGTTCTGTAGTTTTTATTTTTACCCTCTCTTGTTGACAAGCTTTTGGAATTTGCATTTTCTAATTGAACAGGCCACCAAGACAACCACAAAATTGAGTATTGGAATATGAGAGTATTTTGGTACTAAGTGAGTTTCTCTAGTAGATGAAAGGCATGAATGTTGTGGCTCTTCAATATTCTGCTGGTTTGGAGGCTTTTTGTACCTAAATGAGGATTTTAATTTCCAGATTTTTGGCTGTGGATCAGTGTTGAAATAATGGCATAAGCAAGCAGATGAGCAAGGTGGTATATGTTGAATCATTCTCTCACCATCTCTTATCTGTATATACCAGTCTTTTTAACACTAAATTATGAGCTTTTTGAAGGCAAGCATTATGCATTTTATTCACAACATTGAGAACACTATAGGTATTGTCACTGTGAAAAAAATTAATCTTTGCAGGGTAATTTTAGTACAGTAAAATTGAACGTAAGTGACATCTCATTGTCTAGTTTAAAAAAATCAGAAGCAGGTGTTTCATTGTAAAAACAAGTTTGCAAACATTTGTTATAAATTTATTGAATGCCTACTATTATATCTAGCTCCTGAAATTGTAGCCTAGTCTGGAGAACACTATGCAGATATGCGGGAGAATGTTGTTGAAAGACAATATACATTGTGTGTAAGGCTTTGGAATAAAGTTGAGATGCTGTGAAGATTGAGAAAAGGCAAGACCACCAGTGGGAATGTTGGGTGGGGGACACTTCAGTGAAGCAGGTAGGGTCTCAATCTGGGTCTTGAAGGAAATGTCTGCTTATCATCTGCAGAGGTGCACGGGCCCTCCCTGGCTGCTTCCAGCTGCAGTCGAGAGCCAGGAATAAGAATAGGGAGGATGGCAAGAAGAGCTGCCAACTGAGGCAGATTTTGTTTTAGTGAGAAATCAGCTTGGCTATTAAAGTCAGCCAGTTTGGGGAGGAGGAGGTAGAAGGTATGGCATACCCTGCTGAGGAATTTAAAAATTTCATGTTTCTTATTGTAAATTCTTAATCAGGAGGCATTTCAACCAGCAGTTACTATTTACTTGCCTGTGGTCAAATTTTAAGGCCTCAAACCTAGGTGTTCTGGTTCCTCCAAGAGAATAGATTTGTCTGGAGGCTTAGCACTGGTGGGACTGAATAGGTCTCCGTCCGGGAAGCGCCGCACACGCAGGGTCAGAACTTGAGGCAGGCAGCCGAGATGTCTGAGCCCCGTTTCTCTTGCTCAGTGAGTGCAGACTAGTTATCTTGTAAGTTCCTTCCAGAGCTAAAACTTAGTAATTGGGCTTAAGTAGAGGTTGTGTAAGGTGAGAAGAGGAAGAGTCAAAGATGACACTTGTCTAGACAAGTTTTAAATCTGGAAAAGAGTGGCAAAATTGATTAAAATGGGGAAGTTAGAAAAGGAAGCAGGTTGTTTTGTCTTTTTGTTTGAATACTTGCTTTCTTTGTAGGAAAGATCGTTTGTTCTTAGGCAAGTTGAATGATCCTATAGGTATCTGAAAATAGAGGACTTAATCATGGGTGCAGGTTAGGGCTGGAAGTGCAGCTGGGGAGTCCTCAGCTTAAAGGGACCTTTTGGACCTGTGAGTGTTGATGAGTACCTGGAAACTGTGGGGAGTACTGAGAAACATCGGGACCAGGCGGAGGAAGAGGAAAGAGAAAATTCCTAGAAACTGGAAGAGCGAAATGTCACAAGAGCAGATGAAGTGAGAGTTTCTGGACAATAGATAGGAAGGCTGTAGTGTCAGGTGCACTGAGAACAAGGACAAGTGCAGGTGACTCAGGACTCTGTCCTCCGTATCAATGGGGCAGTGATGCTGTCCCGGGGGAGTGGTAGCCGCAGCAGGCTGAGGTCAGACTTGCACATGACTGTAGGTGACCAAGGAAAGACTCTAAAGACTCTTTTTTCCCCCCACAAGAGTAATTGCGAAAGATATCATAGTGAAACTGAATTTTGAAATGACAGTGAAGTGAAGGCAGTAAAGTCAATAAAGTCAAGGTGTGGGGTTTTTCCCCTTAAATACAAAAATCGTGAGTATGGAAGTCAAGCAGTAAAAATAGCCCCGTCCCAAACCTAACCTGAGGGACTGGCAGTGGAACTGGGCTGTAGCATGGGGGCAGGAGGGTGATGTGGTTGCAGAGGGGAGCGGAGCTGGGCTTTTCAGGTTTCCTGACTGGAGTGGAGACCAGCCGCCCTCACTAGCCTTTCTTAGTACACTGATGAAATGCGGGCCTCTCTGTAAAGGGATGTGCAGAGCGGGTACCGCCCCAGACACAGGCGTTGTGGCAGGTTTATTTTTCCACAGATAGCCGCCCCAGTCTACATCCTGTCCCATTTCCTTTACTTAATATGAAGCTGTCGTGCTTCTGTTAAGCTGGGATCTTCATTCCTTTCCCATCAACCTGGGCAGACCTTTGTAACTGTCTCAACTGACAGAATGAGGCAGAAATGACACTGCTCGACTAGTGAAGCTTAAGTCATAAAAGACAACCAGTACAGCTTCTGCTTGCATCTTTCTGGCTCAGGGCACAGGCCTAGGGTGCACTGAGCTAATATGTAAGAGATCCATGTCCTGAAGCCACTGTGCTTGAGAGATCCTGTGGAGAGACTACACGGAGATAGAGACACTTCTGAGAAGCACCTGCTCTTGTAGCCCCAGCCCATTGAATCTTTCCCCTGAGGCCCCAGACGTTGTGGAGCACTGACAAGCCATCCCTTCTGTGTCTGGTACCAATTCCTGACCCACATAATGCGTGAACATAATAAATGGTAGTTTTACAGCATTAGGTTTTGGGGTAATTGTTAACACAACCACAGTATGGAACAGATGCCAATTCAGTCTTACCAGCATGGTCAAAGAAAAAAGAAAAAAGCTCCCTAATGGCAGAGGTACTCCTTTCTCCCATCTTACTGAAAAACTTGGTGAAATTCAAATAAGAAACATTTTGTGATTTTATGGCTATCTGGATGTATTGCCTGGAGCCCTAGAGGTTGGTTGGGATGGTGAACCCTTCACCATGGTGGAAAAGACTGGAACGGTATATGAGAGGGGCTCAGCTAGCAGTGACAAGGGGTTAGTATTGGGCTGCCTCAAAAAAAGACTAGCTTAGTCCTGCCAGTGTCAAGTTTTTGTTCATAAGAAATGAAAGACTGGTTTTAAAAGCTTGGATGACTTTATTTTTGCCCCAAAGATACACTCTTCAAAGATGTGGTCTGCACTTTTGTTTTCTACAGTTGCTTATAGGGAAAGAAGCTCTGCCTTCCAAGTGGTCCCATGGGCACTGGGGTGGACTGCAGTGAACCTTCATTCTGGTGTTCATATGGAGTTTAATCCACGAGGCTATGATAGGTCCTGTGATTTTAGTGGACAGCGACGGAGCAAAGACTCATTCCTAGTTTTCCAAAGCTGTACCTCATGCTGCCCATGAAATGTGTAAGACACACTGACTTTGGAAGCATGGGACAGATGTGGGGGCAGAAAATCCGCTTGACTGTTGTGGTGATAGCCATCTCTCCCCATCAAGGAATTGAAAAAGGCTTCTTTGGGTGAGGAGCTAAAGCTGTAATTCCCTGGAAAGTAATCTGTAAGTTTTTAGTGAAATGGTGCCAGGCGGGATTCCCAAAGGTGTCGGTGAGAAAATTGTTACTTACCAAGAAGTTTGCTCAGCTGGAGAGCTCCAAAACTTCAAGGTATACCTGGCCCCTCATGGAAAGTTCTGGGTGCCAGACTTTAATCATTCCCATCACAGAGATGGAAGAAAAACTAAAAAAATAGCTAAACCAGACTACAAGAGAAAGAGGCTGTATCGTGTGATTTTTTTTTTTTTTACCTCTGGAATCCACAGACAAAAGACGGTAGCTGCTCCCTCAGAGCACAGCGCTCCCGCGGGGTGCGGCACTCACCTGAGCTTAGCTGTGGAGTGGCCAGTGTGCCCGGTGGGAGAGAGTGTGTGTTGTGTGTGTGTGTGTGTGTGTGTGTGTGTGTGTGTGTGTGTGTGTGTGTGTGTGTGTTGTGTGAATGAAGTGCTTAACTAGCCAGTTCATGCAGAAACAACTCCCTTCCTTTCCTGGGAAAGTTGTATAAAGAAAACTCCATGGACTCTTCTCTTTCTCTTGTTTAAATCCCCACAAATCTCAGACAGATGACTTGATTATATCCTCCTCTGTTGCTGTTAATGGATTTACTTGGGATGCAAAGTGATTTTAAATACTCATTTCCAGATATTCACAAGTTCTGAACTGAGTGGGTTGTCTCACTAGTTAGAGTCCCTCACCTTATTAGGTGTGTCTTGTGGCTCTTGAAAGTATTCAGAAATCCCACGGATTTTTTGGGAGGGTGAGGGATTTCTGGTTGCCATTAATATTTAGCTTAAGAGTAGGATTTGTGGTATACTTTTTTTCTACTTTCCATTCATGCCTTCTTTTTTAGGTCAATGCTAAGCTGAAATGATATTGGAAGAAGAGAAATTGGGAGATGTTTTAAACTTTTGAGGGAACCCTTTGCTGCTATTAAGATAGGGACTCCTGGACATGCTGCACATTCTGCCTTTTCATGATCTGAGCCATTGTTGATTGACAGTTTTCACCTTCTTGATACCTTAACACAACTGTCTTAGAAGTGCAAAATAATGACAACTTTGCCTTTCTTAAGTCTGTGCCACTAAATGGAAACTTAGAATGAAACCTCCTTTAAAAGCAAGAGATTGAGAGTGGAGCAAGCCAGGTCACTGGCCAACCCTGTGGAGTGGGTGTTGAATGTTATCCTGGCATTGCTCTGCAGCATTTTGCTAATTCCTACCATTTCTTTATTTCTTCTTCAGGACCTGCTTAAATTCTTGCACACTTCAGGACTCCTTGATTTCACTCTGTGCTACTAGAATTGACTCCACCCACATGTCCTTCCCCCCCTCAAATCTGAGTATCAGTGTCTTAAGAGTTGTGAATATGAAAGTGTTGTCCTTGCATCCCAGGGGGTTCTCAGATCCTTTCACAGAAGAACCCCTCAGCTTATAACGTTTTTCATAATACTCCAATGTTATTTCCTTTTTGCATCATGTTGACATTTACGCTGACGGTGTAGAAGTTTTGGAAGGTAAAACTGCTGGTGCCTTAGCCTAAATAAAGCCACTGGCTCCAAACTGTACTAGTAGTCATTGTATTCCTCTCGCACAGTGAGAAAGAAAAAAGAGAGTCATACTTCCTTATGAATGTTTTTCATGAAACTGTAGAAGTTATTAATTTTACCAAATCTTGATCCTTGAAGACCTTTTTGTCATTTTTTTAAAGTTATAATTTATCTATAGTAAAATTGGACCTTTTTAGTTTACAGTTCTGCAAAGTTTGACAGCTGTGTATAGTCATGTAACTACCACCACCACAAATAAGACATAGGACAGATCCGTCCCCACTAAAAGTTTCTGTGTGCTTCTTCTAGTCCCTTCCTCCATGCCTAGCACTCAGCAACTACTGATCTGTTTTCTCTATATATAGTTTTGCCTTTTCCAGAACATTATATAAATGGAATCATACAGTGTCTGGCCTTCTGAGTCAAGCTTCTTTCACTCTGCATAATGGATTTGAGATTCATCCATACTATGGTGTTTATGAGTAGTTTGTTCCTTTTCATTGCTGAGTAATATTCCATCATGTGACTGTGCCATCATGTGTTCATTCATTAGTTTAAGGGCATTTGAGGAATTTTCAATTTGGAGCTGTTACCAAATAAAGATACCATAAGAATTTGTAGGTTATTGTTTCGTGAACGTAAGTTTTCATGTCATCTAAAAGTGAGGCATTGGGTCATATGGCAAGTATATGTTTAATTTTAAGAAACAGCCACATTGTTTTCTAACATGGCTGTACCATTTGGCATTCCTGCAAGTAATGCATGAGAGTTCCAGTTACTCTACCACACAGTCAGCACTTAGCATTGTCATTTGTGTTTATTTTAAGCCATTCTAAGTTATTATATCTCATTGTGGATTTGATTTGCATTTATCTAATGAATAATGATATTGGACATATTTTCATGTGCTTAGTTGTCAATTGTGTGTCATCTTTGGTGAATTGACTGTTCAAATCTTTTACCCATTTTTAAATTGGGTTTCTTATTAAGTTTTGAGTGGTTTTCAAAATACATTCTAGATACAAGTCATTAATCAGATTTGTAATTCACAAATATTTTTTTCTAAGCCTTGATACACATTTTCATATTCTGTGTGACAAAATGAGACTGTGCATGAAGCACTTTTGCTATATTGTGAATTAAGATGGCTTTCTCCAGATAAAGCACTTCTGTGATTGAGTTATGAGCTGAAATAGCTCTTTTTTCCCTCTGTAGAATCTCACTTTTACATGAAAGAATGACAAGTATACTGGTTATTGAGACTTGGCATATGTTCTTAAATCTCAAAATTATCTAAAAATACTTGAAATATTTTCTCAAAAATGGGTGAGGTGAACCTGTCATTTTATGGAAAACAAATGACAGTATTTTTGCCAATGATAAAAATTAAAGCCTTTTTTTAAAAATGTAGAATTTTGGAAAGCTTTTATCACCTGTTATCATCTTACAGATGCCCGATAATTAAGTTTTTCTAATGAGATTGTATGATAGTATTACATGATTTTGAATATTGTATAATGAAATGAGTCAGCATTTGAAGGCTCTGTGATATTCAGTAAAATAATACTTTCCAAATGAGCAGTATGTGATGTTATAAAATCTTACATGGGTAGGTAAAAGATCCAATTAAAAATATAAGATAGAGGAATGGATTGTAATGTTATGAGAGTTCAAAAAGTCTTTGATAAGTTTTGGGTTCTGTGTTGTAAATAACCTGTAGAAATTACCACTTGTTGAGTTTTCATAGAGTGTCAAAAAAGAATATCAGAATATCCATAGTTCTGTGAAAAAACTGTTAAGACACTTCTCCCCTTTCCAACGATTCATCTGTGTGAGGCTGGATTTTCATCATATATTTCAACCAAAATGTATGTCAACAGACTGAATGTAGAAGCAGATGTGAGAATCAAGCTGTCTTCTTTAAACCAGATATTAAAGAGATTTGCAAAAATGTGACAGTGCTACCCTTTTCACTAAATTTTTGTGTTTTAGAAATTACTTTTCACAAAAAATTATGTTAACACAAGTTTTTGCTGTAAAATATTTTTAAATGTCTGTTTGAATTTCTAATATGGTAAATGACAACAGATAAATAATCCCATATCAATCTAAGTTATTTGGGTTCTTCAAATAATTTTGAAGAGTGCAAAAGAACCCTGATATCAAGAAGTTTATAGATTGCTGTTTAAGAGAATTTAATTCCAGCATCATAGTTGGGTACTGATGGTAGAGAACATGGCATACCCGAGCCTGAGGGTTCTTGGGTTTGAGGCTTCTTGTTCTTAAAAAGGAATTTATATTTACAGAATTGATAATTTTTATATTCTTTAAAATGAGATATTATTATAGATATACCTCTTTAACCCTGTCATCTATTATCATAGATGATACTCATACTTACAGATAAATCAAGTACCTTGTATCATGGGAAGATGTGTGCCTCTTTCTCGACCAAATCAGCCAGAAACCTCAATGAAGAGTAAAAATAGTGGATTTACATCTCATTTACTTAGTCCTTCCCTTTTTATCTTAAATAGTGTTTCTCACTAGCACTGGAAGCATAAGGCTGATAGGAGGGAACAATGAGAGGACTTGGCTAGTTCATCAACTGGTTATGAACACACCTCGGTACATTCATTGTTGGTCATATAGCTCAATGACTTATTCAACTTGGCCCCATACCTGTATTCTCTATTAAACACTCAGCTTTTTAGCTGTCATCAGTATTTGCAGACCAAGCTATTCTAAGACACCTTTTTTTATTTTGTTAGTGCTTCCTTTCCTGGTATTCGAAATGTCAGAATGGGATGCATGTGATTTTTGTCTTAAAGCTGTAGACAATAAGCACCCAGATTGAACAGCCGGAAGAATTGGTTTAAAACCATAGAAGGATCAAAACAGATATCTTAATTTAAGAGCATGAAGGTTATAGTATTTGTACACAAGAGACCAAATGATTTTTTAGCTTTTAGATGCAGTGGTGTTAGAGTATGACATTTAAATGATGGATATTGGCCCAGTTGGGGGGCAGTTTTTAAAACTTTGTGACTATATGTAATCTTTCAAGTCATACTAACTAGGTCATAGCACATAATGGCCTAGTCTCACTCTCTAAACAAGAAACCCACTGATCTGCTATACAGCATTGCTCACTCTAGGAAAGTAGATAGGTTTAAAGTTAATACTGCTTGGAAATCTAATGAGATTTTGGGTTTTAAAGTGTCGCAGCTTAAAGTACTTACCTTCGAGAGAACACTAATAAATGGAAATTCATCCCATGCTCTTGGCTAGGAAGAATTAATATTGTCAAAATGACCATCCTGCCTAAAGCAATCTACAGATTCAAGGCTATCCCTATCAAAATACCAACAGCATTCTTCAACAAACTAGAGCAAATAGTTCTAAAATTCATGTGGAACCACAAAAGAGCCTGAATAGCCAAAGCAATCCTGAGAAGGAAGAATAAAGCAGGGGGGATTACACTCCCTGACTTCAAGCTCTACTACAAACCTACAGTAATCAAGACAATTTGGTACTGGCACAAGACCCACAGACCAGTGGAACAGAATAGAGAGCCCATATATAAACCCAAGCATATATGGTCAATATACGATAAAGGAGCCATGGATATACAATGGGGAAATGACAGCTGGTGTTGGCACAACTGGACAGCTACATGTAAGAGAATGAAACTGGATTACTGTCTAACCCCATACACCAAAGTAAACTCAAAATGGATCAAAGACCTGAATGTAAGTCATGAAATCATACAACTCTTAGAAAAAAATATAGGCAAAAATCTCTTGGACATAAACATGAGCAACTTCTTCATGAACATGTCTCCCCGGGCAAGGGAAACAAAAGCAAAAATGAACAAATGGGACTATATCAAACTAAAAAGCTTCTGTACAGCAAGGGATACCATCAGTAGAACAAAAAGACTTCCTACAGTATGGGAGAATATATTCATAAATGACATCCGATAAGGGATTGACATCCAAATTATATAAAGAGCTCATGCACCTCAACAAACAAAAAGCAAATAAGCCAATTAAAAAATGGGCAGAGGATCTGAGCAGACACTTCTCCAAAGAAGAAATTCAGATGGCCAACAGGCACATGAAAAGATGCTCCACATCGCTAGTCATCAGAGAAATGCAAATTAAAACCACAATGAGATATCACCTCACGCCAGTTAGGATGGCCGCCCTCCAAAAGACAAACAACAACAAATGTTGGTGAGGATGTGAGAAAGGGGAACCCTCCTACACTGTGGGTGGGAATGTAAATTAGTACAACCATTGTGGAAAGCAGTATGGAGGTTCCTCAAAAAACTCAAAATAGAAATACCATTTGACCCAGGAATTCCACTCCTAGGAATTTACCCTAAGAATGCAGCAGCCCATTTTGAAAAGGACAGATGCACCCCTATGTTTATTGCAGCACTATTTACAATAGCCAAGAAATGGAAGCAACCTAAGTGTCCATCAGTAGATGAATGGATAAAGAAGATGTGGTATATATACCCAATGGAGTATTATTCAGCCATAAGAAGAAAACAAATGCTACCATTTGCAACAACATGGATGGAGCTAGAGGGTATTATGCTGAGTGAAATAACCCAGGCAGAGAAAGACAAGTACCAAATGATTTCACTCATATGTGGAGTATAAGAACAAAGAAAAAACTGAAGGAACACAACAGCAGCAGACTCACAGAACCCAAGAATGGACTGACAGTTACTAAAGGGAAAGGGACTAGGGAAGATGGGTGGGAAGGGAGGGATAAGGGGGAAAAAGGGCTATTACGATTAGCACACATAATGTAGCGGGTGTGGGGGTGGGGTGAGAGGATATGGGGAAGGCAGTATAACACAGAGAAGACAAGTAGTGATTTTATAACATCCTTCTACACTGATGGACAGTGACAGCAATGTGGTATGTGGTGGGGACTTGATAATAGGGGGATTCTAGTAACCATAATGTTGCTCATGTAATTGTATATTAATAATAGCAAAAAAAAAATACTTACCTTCGAAAAGACCAGCTGTGTAAGAGGAACCCTCCTCCACCCTTCTTTTACCATCTACCCCCCAAAAAAGAAAGCTGTATTAGTACTTTTTCAACTGAATGTAAAAGTTACTATCATACCCAATGGCAGTGTGAGTGAATATTAATGGCCCTTTAGTTAATTAGTAGGATTGCTTCTGATACTACATTTAAGTTCAGTGTGTCTTAAAGCTATAGACAACAAAAAATTTTGTTTTCTCAAACAAACTTGATATCATAGCTGCTTAAATATGACTATTTTATTCTGAAATCAGGTAAGAACTCAGACTGTTGTTCTGAACTTTCATATTTGTCCACGAATAGCCTTCTATAAAGACGTAAAAATACTTTTGGGAATGGTGGTGGCCAAGGGTGATATAGATTCATAACTATTAAGCCATGCCATAACTTGTTCATGGAATACATCTGTGATTTCTCTTCTTCCCCTTCCTCTTGATTACAGAGAGGTACAGAAAGCCGTGAACACTGCCCAGGGGTTGTTTCAGAGATGGACAGAGCTCCTCCAGGACCCCTCTACAGCAACCAGGGAAGAAATCGACTGGACCACCAATGAGCTGAGGAACAACCTCCGGAGCATCGAGTGGGATTTAGAGGACCTTGATGAAACGATCAATATCCTTTTCTGTGGTGTCTGTGCCATCTGGACAAACGAGCAAGTTCATAGATTAGGCATTTGTTTTTATAATCGATCAGTGTTGCTCTTTTTTGTTCCATCCAGGACACACTTAAAATAATTGCTCAGTAAGCTAAGGTAGAGTAGCCAAGTTCTTCTACAATGTGTGACACATCCTGCTATAGAGAGGCGGCCCAGCTACGCATTAATCAAATAATAGCATGAATGGATACTCTCAGAGTGTAAGAGAAATACAGAGAGCTATGCCAGTGGCTGACATGGGCAGGGCAGGACCAGGCTGGGGGTGAGGAGATAGGAGGAGATTTTGTTGAAGAAGCCTCCTCGCTCTGTCTAGATTAAGCAGGGTTGGGTTCTTGACCCAGTAGAATGGTTTGGAATGGCAAGTGAGAAAGTCTTGCAAAAGCTGTCATGAAAAGGTGATTTGGAATAAAAAAATATACAAAGTGCCAGCAGGTGTCTGGAAGAGCACAGCTCAGCTGTGGTCAGATAGCCATGGATCTGTAGTGAAACCGGTCAGCATGGTGTGTGTTCTTAATCTGGCAGGTCATCTCTGCCTCGGAACACAAGGAACCACGGACAGAGAAAGTTTCAGAATGATTAGTATCAGGTTGACTGTGTTTCCAGAAATATTGGACCAGATTTTATTGCTTGCCTGCAAGAGATTCTGTGGTTTGACATGGTGTTTGTTAGGCTTTTGATGACAAAATTGCTTTACCTTGACTTTTTGACCCACGCATAGTTGAAGCAAATCCTAGAAAATTCAACCTCGATGCAACTGAACTGAGTATAAGGAAAGCTTTCATCACAAGCACTCGGCAAGTTGTCAGGGTAAGGAATATGGTCGTACTGTGTTTTTTTGTGTAAGAAATAGTCAGACTTCTCAGAACTTTTTTCCTTAACTGTAAACTCATAGGTCAATTCTGAAACTAGTTTTTAGTATGAATTTGATGCCAGTTACCCATATACAGCTTCTCTGATTGAAAACAGGAGGTCTGTTTTTAGTATTGTCAGGCCTATTTCTTAAAGCAAAATGAGAGAGAGTTGACTGCTGGCTTTGGGGAGGTTACTTTAATGGGGCCCTGCTTTTGTCCATACCTCTCATGTCTCCAAACAAGCTATCTTTCTTCTTCTTTATTTCTTAGTATACTATATTTCTGGACAAAAAGAAGAGTTACTATTGTAGAAACCATTTGGTTTCTTGATGGATTGGTAATCACTTTGCATTGTGAAGAGTGGCTCTTCCTGGTTTGGATGGCTGCCTCTTCCACCATCTGAATCGCTTCTGGAACTCTTGCAACCCATGTTACTGACATTTCCACATACAACTGCTTGACAGTCTTTCTGGAGTTATTCAGAGCAGGCAAGCATCTATCAGAATGTAAAAAACCCATTCATGTGAACAAATCTTTAGTCTCAAATGATTTAGATAATAACTTATTGTTACAAAAGCTAAGAGAAAATATCATGAAAGTTAAATCTTATTAAGACATGTTTGTATTTTGAAACTATATGGCTAAGCCCTTTGATTAGCATAACTCGATGTAAGAGAACCAGCTGTCTTTAACATATGTACTAGAAAGCAGCTTCCTTGAATAAAAAGACTTGGGCTCATACCAGTGCTAACATATGGCTTTTTAAGAGTCATCTCAGGCAGGAACCTTGGGGTGTGTTTGCCAAAGACTTTATGTTTGTGATTTCCTTTTGAGATTATTTCAAATGTTAGGTTGTCACTGAACTTTAATATTCTTGTTCCTTGTTTTATTCATTAGTTGCCTTTCTATATACCTATATCTAAAGTGTTTATAAATAAACCCACATTTTCATGGGGCTGTAACTTTTGGACCTTGGTGTGTCATCTATACAGTCATCGTTTGGATTAGAAACACTCCTAATTTCTAGCCAGTCTGGAATGCTGTTCTGATAAGGAAGCCCTG
Source organism: Smutsia gigantea (assembly GCA_032199065.1). Classification (NCBI taxonomy): domain Eukaryota; kingdom Metazoa; phylum Chordata; class Mammalia; order Pholidota; family Manidae; genus Smutsia; species Smutsia gigantea. Next base: position 38,182 of record JAVSCE010021060.1, read on the forward strand.
TTGTTAGGTGATATATTTTTTGGTAAAGTAAGTAACTCCCCAGTTATTTATTTTACAAGCGTAGCTTGCTTTTTTATTTTTTTAATAGGTTTTCTGAAGGACACATTTGTAGATGTTGGTATTTAAATGGGTGTCTTGCAGTGAAGTATATGTTCTTGTCGTTAGTCATTATATTTGTTCTTTCGGCAAGGTGGCACTTGTAAATTTTGCACATTGAAATTCAGAGGTCAATATATTGAGAGTTAAGTAAGTTGGTATAATTGAGGCATGAGACACAAGCCAAGCTCAGATTAGGGATTTGTACATCATCAATTTATGTAACCTTCTTTGTTACCATTAAGTAGCCTTAATGTTTTTGAGGTAGTCATTTTTATATTTGTCGAGTTGCCTATACATCAGAAATTTGCATGTGGAATATATGTTATGGAAATAAATTCCAGAAGTGACTTTGGCTTAATTTAATAGTGAATGGTTTTGCAGTGTGTGGTGGGAGAACAGTGAATGAGTGGTGAGGAGACCTGAGTTACAGGCTTAGCTGTGACCTTAATAAATTTTCACCTTGGTGGGTCATTTAGTCTCTTTGAGTCAGTTTTTTTTATCAATTAAATGAGCTTCACTAGTGTTTTCTCAACTTCATTTTAACTTTCAAAGGTGATAGATCTGTACCTCCCTCCCAAAAAAACCCAACCTGTTCCAACCAAGAAATTCTTTGCAGTCAATTATAAGTCAAGATAGAAATGGCTTTGTTTAATCGAAATGGATGAGGCATAGAGCATGGCACAGGTGACAGGGTGCAAGGCCTCTTGAGTAGGAAGCCCTGGGATTTGCAGTGCCCCATTCACTCAGCTTGGAAGAAAGCATGAAATGGGACCAGGAACATAAATAACCAGGATATTTGTTGTTCTTTTGACAGATGAACCATATTTTATTGGTACCAACTGCTTCTTAACTGCTGGTTCTAAACTTCATGTGTCAGAAAGAAGATGAGTAATTATGTTTTGGCGTGACAGGTTGTTACAAAATGCTTAAAACTGTTTAGTGGCATCTCTTATAATTCCAAATCCTAATAAGAAGGTAATCTGTTGTATGGTGCCTGGCAACTTTTAACCTACATGGAAAAAACTGCCATCCTGGAAGGGAAAGCATAGCTCTTTACCTGCTGCTGTTGAAGAACTTGCTAACTCTCAGGGCTCACCCCCCCCAGCCTCCTACATATATTTTATTAAGCAGAAAAATTTTAGAACTGGAACTCCTAAGTACATATTTTATTAAAGTAATCATGCTCATTAAAGAAAATCAGAAAAATTTTACAAGAGGAAACAACAGAAAAAGAAACCTTCATGCAAAATAATACACAAACATAAAACTTTGTTGTATTTTCTCAGTCATTTTCTTTCCAATGCATGACATAGTTGTGATCATACTGTTTGCAATTACCAGCATTTTTTTCCTTTACTTTTTTTTTTCCTTTACTTTTTAAAATTAAAAATCCGTGCTTGCTACTTTTATTTTCAAGTCAGATGGGTAATGTGCTAAAATCGTAACAGGGTTTGAGGGAGGCGCCTGTCATGCAAAAGTTTGAACACCCAATCATCATGCTTATGAACCACAAAAGTATCTATTCTTGCTATTTCAAAAATATTTTTACTTTTGTGATGAGTGCTTTTTTTTACTAAGTATATTTTTCTCAGTTTCTGTGGATGGCATTCTTGTATTTTTTTTGCCTTTTAAGTTTTGCGAACAGATGAAAGAGGTAGAAAATCCTAACTTTCTGGGTCAGTTGGAGCCTAAATGGAGCACGCCTCAGATGCGCAGCCTCCGCAGTGTCATTTCCAAGGGCTCCCATACCCTCCTATTGAAGGGAGCTTGCTGCTTCTGGGTGCCCCCTTTCTCATCTTGGGCAGCACTGACTGGTACCTCTCAACAGGTTGCAGTGCAGTGACCTCTTTACTTGTGCTCTGCTTCATTGCTAGCACTTTTTCCACCGATTAACTAAAGTGATCTTTTAGAGCGTGAGCCAGAATACTCCACAGCCCTGCTTAAAATACTTTCAGTGCTTCCCACTGCCTTAGAAGAGGGGCCTGTGATCTGTGACCCACGAAATCTAAGAATGGTTTTACATTTAAACGTTAGTTAATGAAGAAAAACAATGACAAAGAATATATGTCAGAGGCTGACTATTTAATATCTACTCCTTTACAGAGGAAGTTTGCCAACCCCTGCTTCAGAGTAATGTCTAAGCAGCCTGAAGGCCTGCCAGTTTGCCCGGCCTTACTTCTGCCCCACCACGCAGCCGGCTCCTTCAGCGCCCTGGCTGCCTTCTCACAAGCTAAAATGGCCTCCAGGCTGTCACACCTGCTGTTGCCTTTGCCTGGAATTCTCTTCCCTTAGTTCCTTCTGTGGTTGACTGACTCTTGTCCTTCCGGTCTCCATTCAGATGTCACCTCCATCCTTCTGTGGTGGCATTGGTCACCCACTCGACTCCAGCCTTTTATATCCTTCCTCCCCAAAGTAGGAATCACCACGTGGATACGTTTGCATGATTACTGTTTGCCTGCTGGCCACCGTGCGGGCAGGGACCCGGGCGGCATCATTCACTGCTGTTCTTGGGCAAAATTAGGTCCCAGTGAGTATTTGCCAAATGAAGGAATGGACACTTTTAAAGATGAAGCAATGTGGCTGTCATTCTGACTTACCTCTGTGGGAATTACGAAAGCCATGGCACAGTCTCATCTACCATTCACCTGTCATGGGTCTTGGAAGAAGTTTCTAAAAGTCTGATACCTCAACATTTGCATCTATAAAATAGCCTGCTTGCCAACAGAAAAGTAAAATTGTATTACAGTAATCATGGACTCTCAGTTCAAATCATTTTAAAGTATATTGGTTGTGATTAAATATAAGCAAAATAGCCTATATTTAATAAAGTATTTTGCTTCAGATTAAGTAATGGGTCCATTCATTTGTCTTTCCATACAAAATTACTTTTTGATACCACTCTGGAAATTAACGCTGGTGTTAGAAATAGTCTACGTTTCACGTAATTCCAACTCAGAAATAAAATAAGTGACCTGTTGTATCACTCTCTGAAAGTATTCTCTGGTGTTTAGTGGTAAATAGACCTTATCCTAACGTGCTTGGCTTCTTTACATGCATCACACATGAAGAGGCTAGCCTTCGAGCATAGGCTTCCGTGTTTGTACCCCAGGGTTCCCATTTACTGGGTCTGTGACCTTCAGAAAGTATCTTAGCTTTTCTAGATCACAGTCTCCTCAACTGTAAAGTGGAGACAATATCAGCTACATGGGGTCTTTGTGAAAATTGTGATAATGTGTGTAAATGTTTTACACTGCTTCTGGCCTATGGTAGGTACCCATAAAATACTAGTTCCTTTCTTCTTTCCTCCTATTTAAATTCAGCATCCAGGTTACCGCTGGTTAAGGGACCGTTGTTCTCTTTATTTCCTTTATTTTTGAGATTGAAAAAAAAGCCAAAAAATTCTTTTTGTAAAAAAGAATATATATGTATTTGTATATTTAATAAGTTAGGCATATTTTGCCTAGTGTGCAAATATTAGCCATGATTTTGTTTAAGGATATTCCTTTGTTTTCTGTTCTTCTGCCTATTTCATTAGGACATGAAGGATCAGATGTCAACTTCATCTGTGCAGGCATTAGCTGAAAGAAAAAATAGACAGGTGAGTAAACATCTGAATATGCAGTATCGATCACAGAAAATTTATGGTTATATATTTGGAATTTTAAAAAGTTGATGTCCATGTGTCATGTGTTCACGCAGGAGACCTGTGCCTCTGAGCCTGGAGTGAGGCTGTCAGGTTCTGTGATGGTGTAGCCAGCCACCGCGTCAGCTGTCCCTCCTCCCTCCTCCCCTCCGCACACCCCCTGGTTCTCTCCTCTGGCTCACCCTCTGCTTACCTTCCAGGCCTTACCACCCAGCCTTTATTTTCAGCATCTGTTGTGTACATTCTGTGTACCAGGCTATGCTAAGGGCTATAACTGCTTAGTTGTCTTTTGCTCTGCTGGACCCCAGGCTCCTTGAGAGTGAAGGTAGGATTGTGTCATGATCTGTTTTTGTTTGTTTTAAAATCTCTGGCTGCTTTTACAATGCCTGCCCATAGGCCTCCCTAGACATTTAACGACTGAAATTTGTGTAAAGACATTTGAGGCACCTTTCATTTAAATGTGTATTAAATTACATGAATGTGTCTTCAATCTTTCATCATTCTAAGTTTTTTTTAATTGAGGTCATTTTTTATTGCAATTTTTTGAAATCTAATAAATTTCAGAAACCAAAGCACAGGTGTTGACACATGAAAGATAAAAGCTGCAAGAAACCAGTCCTCGAACTTTAAATGTCTTTTTAAAATTAGACACTTTGGTGTGTATGATAGAAATTCTGTTCCAACTGATACAATATAGTCCTTTATAAAAATATACGACAGTCACGTAAAATTTAGACCCAATGTAGATTCTATTCAGACTCTGTGAAGTTACCAGTCCGTTTAGTAGACCATTAACTCAAGAAATCAGTTCACCATTTTTAACTAACTAGGAATCAGCAATTCATAATGAAAATCCTTACTTTATACCTGTGGATGTCTGTTGACCCACTTAACTTCAAAAACAAGTATTATAGAAGCTAGAAGAAGGGAAAGGCCTCTCCACATATCACCTACCTTGATTTCCCTGTTTCCTCTTCCCTGCATTACATTTTTCAAGTCGTCCTCGTTTTTCCCTCCAGCCCCCCTCCCTTGCTCTTAACAGTGCAGCTGGGGAAGGCCATTAGCCAGGCCACCTGGCACTAACTCTTGAAAGGAGCTAGTGGATGGCCACAGGCTGGCTAGTTTTGGAGTTCCCTTTTGTTTCCCCCTCTGCTTACAGAAGTTGAGTTCCTGAAATAGTGGTGACAGCCAGGTAGGGAATACTTAGCCTCTCTTATTCCTAATTTGAATGTTTTACTCTCTAAATAATATAGTTGAACTAACATATATAAAATCTGTATTTGTACATTGCTTTCTAAACATGGCTTGGAATTCCATTTCAGGCATTAAGTGAAACGTTGAGGGCATTTCTCTGGGAATAGTAGGGCCAGGGTGCTCTAAGCACTCAAGCAGGCAGAGCCCGCCTCGCTGTTCTGTGTAGTCCCTGGCGCTGTGCTACTTACTCTCTGCTTAGCTGGGATCTCCTGCTCTGGCACCCACAGTCTGCCAGTGCTCTGGGCCCTTCCTCCATCTTCTTTCCCATTAAAATACTCCTAGAGGTCAGACTGATGAAATCTAAGCTACTTCCCTATAAAGCATAGATGAGTCTTAACAGTGTGACCTGTGTACCTAAGTGTAGACCATGGATAAGCTAGAAAAACAGCCCTGACTGTGGCTTCAAGGGTACACAAGGCCCTGGTGGAGCCCCAGTTCTCTGTTCATAGCCTCTTGCTGTCCTTGAAAAAATTGTCACTAACCTCCAGTGTCCTCCATAGAGGTCCTTAGAATCCCTGCATCAAAACAAGCAGGGTTTTTTAAACCTCAGCATCCTGAAGACTAGGTTGGGACACAGCCATCCACAGAAAGGCCTTGGGTCTGCTTTATACCAGAGACAGTCACCATCCAGCCTCTTGACTGGACTGAGTTCTTGGACTGGAAGCTCCCAGACGTCCTGGGCCTTCTCATAACGACCTCAGGACATGTGCTCTGCATTCGAGGCTCGCTGCTGATGCGTGGCCATCTGACCAAGGTCACTTCTGTGAGTCAGACGAGGAGGTCGCATCAGTACTGAGGGACTATTGGAGGACTTTTCAGACAGAAAACCAAGTCGTCAGGCAAACTTTCACCAGTTTCAGAGACAAAAAATACCTGGTGAGAAGGTTTGGCAACTCTACAGGGAGAAAGAATCTCAGTCGCCAGCATTTTCCGGTTCTTCGTGCAGGGCTGGTGTGAGTGGTTATTCTGTTGAGTGGGCAGAAAGGCTTGTGCAGCTCCCAGTCAGAGCCAGCTGCTGAGACCGAGTGCCCCCAGGCCTGGCTGCTCTCTCACATAAAGTAAGATTTCACAAGCTTAGCCTGTTCTGACTTCAGACTTCCTTGGACTCATTATCTGGAAGTCTGACCCTGGCATTTGGGGGCCTTGGTGGGGCACTCTGATGTCACGGCCAGCACTTGCCTGGGTTAGCGGGGTCAGCCACCCAGTGGGGCTGTTACCTGCCTGGCAGAGCAACCGCCAGTCCCATCTGCAAAGCCTGTAGCCAAGAACTGAAGGGCACTGGGATTTGCTCAGGGGTTGAATTGAACAGACATTGGTGGTTCTTGTGCCCCTGCGTGTGAGGGGCCATGACTTAGTGTCTTGTCCCTCTAGGGCACTCCCCCCTCCCTGCTCCAAAAAACCAAAAACCTTAGGTCGTACTTAAATGAAAGAGATTCTAGATTTCTGGACTCAGACTAGGACCTATGGGTCTCTAGTGAGCTTGGCCTGAAGGGATGAGTGCTGTTAGATATAAAGCAATAAACACAAGAGCAGTCTGTTGATTTAAAGTTAACGTTTATTTGCATTTTAAAAGGACAAAAGCCCATTTGTGAGTCCCACTGGGGGAGCTTGGAGACAGAAAGTGGCCTTCCTGGCATTCCTGAAATTGTACCACTACCTGAAAGGCTGACCCGGGGAAGTGGAGTATGAGCAACAGAACCCTGTACGTCTCTGTGAAGGAGCGCTGCGCAGGGATGGTACCAGGTTGTTTCCCCTGATCTAGCCGCCCCCTCCCGCTCTCGCAGGCACTGCTAGGAGACAGCGGCGGCCAGAGCTGGAGCACCAGCATGACGGAGAAGTACGGGCGCCTGGACCGTGAGCTCCAGTCAGCCAACTCCCATTTCATCGAGGAGCACCAGGCGCAGCAGCAGGTACCGAGGACCCGCCGGCCCACAGCGAGGGGTGGGGGCCGGGCACCTCCCTGGACCCCCTGCCCACCAGGGGCCTTTGTGCTGGGATGGGCAGGCTGGGCCAGAGCTTGGCCTGCGGCTGCCTGTGTGTACACGCCTGTGACTGCATATAGGAAGGATTTTTAAAACCTCCTTTAGGGCGTGACTGTCTCAAAGAGAACCAGGTTTGATTAGGTTTCTTAGCAGAAGCAGATTAGACATCCAAACCTGACGGTCAAGGCCACTGAATTAAAAAACCACCACCACCACCTCTTCCCCAGGCTCCACTTGTATACTTGGTTTTTGGTTCATTTCAACAAAGGCACTTGCAGAAAAATTGACTCCTTGTTTCATTGAAAATTATTGTTGGTTCCATTATATGTAAAAACGGTTGCTTTGGAGGCCATGAAGGGGTAGAAGAAAGAGAGGTTGGTTATGTCTGTGTAGTTGCTTTTGATAGTGTAGTTGTATTTATAAAAGAAAGCTAGTGATGATATATCTGGGGATTTGAGGATTATCTATACATTTAAACTGTTGGTACTTAAATACCGTGTTTTATATATACATGTAGGTTATGCATTCTTTTGTTCTTTTTTCCATTACCATGTCTGCGTAACCAGTTGTCCACTTAAATTGCTATTAACCAAGCAAACTTTTTTTTTTAATAAAAAGTGAGGAGGCCGAACAATTAGAAGTAAATATTTACCACTCAGTTGTTGTCCTTGAGGTAACTTATTGCCACTGGGCCTCCTCTAGTTCGTCCTTGAGGAATGAGGCAGGGACTCTGTGTGCACAATTTCCCCACATCCAGAAATTGGCCAGGAACCCCTGGTATTTAAGCTGTGGCAGTCAGTGTGGATTGAGACCTGACCCTAGCCTGGGCTTCCTGTTCAAGCCTCCCACGTGTCAGTGGTCAGTGCTCGGGTGCTTTTGGCCCTGGTCTGTTCCCTTGTTTTTCAGCCAACCGGGCTAAATCTCTCCTGGTGGTTTTGAGCCCCACTGACTCTTCACAGGTTAGATCAGCAGGAGACACCAGAGCTGGACAACCCAGCCCTGTGAGCTGTGAGTTCACAGAGGTGGTGGTCTGGGCCTTTGATTTCTGGGCTTCGCTTCTGAATGTGAATTGTCCCAGGCTGGCAAAGAAGCTGGCAGCTGCTACAGTGCTGGGCTTGGAACCAGGTAAGATGGATTTTAATTGCTTATTTCCCATTCCTCTGGCACCAGTTGATCGTGGAACAGCAGGATGAGCAGTTGGAGCTGGTCTCTGGCAGCATCGGAGTGCTGAAGAACATGTCCCAGCGCATCGGAGGGGAGCTGGAGGAGCAGGCAGTGTGAGTATGGAGACGCCCCTCACTGCAGTAAAATTGAGGGAGAAGCCATCTTATGGGACCCCTAAAAAGCCTGATAGTCACGTGGCCAGTAAAACCAAAAGCTGTTTGTTTCATAGACTAGCCTCCCCCAAAGAAGCAAATCTAGTAGATATAATTTTCAATGGGGTTTAGGTAAGATCATTATTTTTCAATATCTGCAAAAACAGATACAAGTTCCTCTGAGCAGATACTTAAGGTGTCATTATGAATGGGAATGTAAAACAGATATAGCTCCCACAACCTTGTTGGGGATTTGTGTCCCAAAGAGGACAGGACGTGAGCTAACTCAGTCATCCCATAATGCTCCCATTACATCAAACAAAACTTCTGCTCTGCATTTTAACTTTATGAAAAAACTTAAAAAGTTAGCTCAAATTAATTAAAAAAAATCTTCCCTCTCAAAAATGAAAAGTAAGGCACATAAGAAAGCATAATTGGGCTTATTTGTTTCCTTAAGGAACAATCTCCTTCTACGCTCTGAAGTATGACACCAAAACCAGCATTCTTAAATGCTACCACATAATACCTTTACCATTTCACAAAATTTTTTCTGGGGAAAAAAAAAAAAAGTGCACTAGGATATTCCAGGAACTCTTCTATCTCAGTCTTGTGTTCAGTATTAGGCACTCATTCATTGTAAATTCAAACTGAGCATCTGTTCTATAGGACGGCCCTGGGTATTGATAGAGGAAACAGACAGTGTCTCTGCCATCAGAGAGTTTACCGTTTACTGGGTAGAATGGATGTTACGTGAATGAGCTCAAGCCATTAAGTGGTGACAGGGAAGTTGGAGCTCGGCTGTGAAGGCATGTGCCTGGAGAGCCCTAACTTACTCCAGCTGCAGACCTAACCTGTTCTAAGGCCCCGGGCAGAGAGGTTTCACTGGAAGGAGGAGTAGAAGATGGCAGGTAAGCAGAGAGGGCAAGAGGAAGGTCCGCCAGGAGGGAGGAAGAGGACCTGTGAGAAAGTGCTGGATCAGAAGGGTTTGGTGTGTCCCGAGCATGGGGACTGAGAGGGGAGCTGCAAAAGTCAGGACAGGGAGGCCAAGGACACATCAAGGAGGCTCAGAGGCCAGGTTAAGGAGTTAGGGCTTAGAATCCTAAGGCTGATGGAGGCCAGTGCGGGTTGTGAGGGGAGTAATGCCCTGGTCAGGTCTGCGTCTTTGGAGGACCCGTCCGCCTGTGCTTTAGGGGATGAACCAAGCATCGTGGAGCGAGACTGGAGGCAGGGAGACAGGCGGAGAGCGGAAGAGCAGGCGCCTAGGCATGCATGCTTAATTTCTGTCTGAAATGCCTTCCTGTCCTCCAGTTCCAGTTTGGGGATGAGAAGGACTAATCGCCTGAGCTTCTCCTGGCTGGGTAGATGATAGAGCCTCACAGACTTCCAGCTGAAGATGGTGAATTGAACGCACTCTGTTATCTCTGCTCCCTCTCTAAAGCCCACTAGAAAGAGGGATTTTTCTTATGGCATACAACCTGAGGGGACACAGAGCACAGAATAAGAAACATACATTGTAGATCCTGGAAAAGTAGAAAGATAAATGGTTACTGACTCAACAAACTGGAGAAAACTGAATCCTAAGCCAGGGGAGGGGAGAGCCCAGGAGCGACATGACTCATGCCACATGCACCCCAGCTGGGGAGAGCTTTTACTCACTCGTGGCCCTGTGCGCCCTGAAAGGTGATGACTTACCAAGTTGTGAGGCAATTGTGTTGAAAGGAAGGGAGAAGAGAAGTGGGAAGGGTGCAGAGTTGGGGAACGAAATGGAGGAGGGCTGAGCCCTAGCTTCTCATGGTGCAGAGTCAGCAGGGCAGGATACTGAGGTGCAAACATTACTGAGAAAAATGGAGAAAAGTGTGAGCGGTTGAAAGCAGCTGCCCTGGGAAACAGGAAGAGCTGGTTTTCTCTAACATTCCTCGTGGGACCATTTAACTCTTCCATCTGTGTGTGTGTATAACTTCAATTAAAAGTAATGTGTAAACTAAAAGGAAAGGAACGTGGTTCCTGGTCTTTGACCTTCGCTGTCCAGTACACTAGCCACTAGCCACATGTGGCTGCTGTGTGTATGAAATATGGCCAGCCTGAATTTTAATGTGCCCTGAGATTAAAATAAACACTGGATTTTGAAGACTTACTATTGAAAAAAAACTTAAGTAGTTTATTTTTTTTCCTAATTGCATGTTTAAATAATATTTTTGTATATACTGAGTTAAGTAAAAAAAATTATTAAAATGATCACATTGTTTTTCTTAATGTGGCCACTAGAAAATACTAAATGGAATTTGTGACTCGCATTTTATTTCTTCTGGACAGCACTGAGCTTGATAGACCTGGGCTAGAAACTACGGTAGTGTGTGTCCTTGGGCCGGAAGTTGAATGACTTGCCCATTTTGTCTTCAGGAGGAAAAGTCATGCCCAGCTCACAAAAGTAGGCCTTGTTTTTCCCAGTGTTTGGCCCTGCTTGGGTAGGTCTGCCAGCTGCAGGGCCAGGATGCTACCAGGACCTAAGATGAGCTAAATATGTTTTAATCTGAAAATTCAGGCAAGGGGCAAGACTTACTTATCTTGTTGTCAACATGGGGCTTATTTAATAATTGACTTAATGAGGAGCTGGCCTCCCCAAATCCTGCAGGGCCGGCAGGTGCCTCCTGTGGGCACAAACCAAAACCAGTAGTTTCTCCTGCCATCGATGCTGACAGAGTAATAACACCTTTTTAATAAGACCTCTGGTCATAATTGGTATGTTACATTCTATCCTCAGGATAATCATATGTTAATACAAAGTTGAAAAGTGTGGAATGTTTAGTAGTTTATGAAATAAACACTGTTGGCATAAGAGTGTTTTGGTGTTTTCCGCCCCAGCTGCACCTGAGACAGCAAATAGTGTCAGCCTCCTGGAGAGCTGTTTCTCTGGTGGAAAAACACTGGTTTCTCCATGGGTGCAGAGGAGGAGCACAACACCATCAGGAATGTCAGTCCTAAGGCCTCCCAGCTTCATGCTAGAGCTCAGAGTTCCTCAAAGACTGTTACTTGAGTAAAGTGTGTTTCTTGACACCTGTTACTGTAAAGTGCTTTGTATTACCAGGCACTCCAGAATCTGGCAGGGAGCTGGGCTGATAGGATTACCCCATTTTACAGATGAGGAAACAGTCTCAAAGAGTTGTAGGGGGCCTTGTCCAAGGTAATGAGGCAGGCAAATGGCAAAGCCTGGTTGTCAGACTTCACATCAGCCTTCTTTCCACTGTGCCGCTCAGCCACTGAGTCTGTGTCTTTGTGAACTCAGGCCCATACCACCTTGTTGGCAATTCTGAGATCTGGAAAGCTCTCAAACATTTTTTTTGAGTTTGTAGCAAACTCACGTTACGGAAAAACCGGACCTGAACCCACTGCACCTCTGATTCCTTGTAGCAAACTCATGTTACAGAAAAACCTGACCTGAACTGACTGCACCTCTGATTCCTCATCATTTCTCCGCAGATATATCAACACGTTTGATTACAGGGACTGCCCAAACTTGCTTGAGGGGCTGGCTAACCCACAGCATATGCAACCCATTACTTTTATAAATTCCCTAGATTCTGAAGTCAAAAATGTCTTATCTCAAGACTCTTTGTCCCAAGGATTTTGGATAATAGATTGGGGGCTCTAATCCTCATGTCGTCCTTTTCCTGTTTGCTAGAACTGAGGTCTCCCTCTGGTTAAATTCCATGGCCAGTTCGTTGCCAAGATTTGGTGTTCACCAGCTTCCTTCTCGTTCCAGCATGCTGGATGATTTCTCCCACGAGCTGGAGAGCACCCAGTCTCGGCTGGACAATGTGATGAAGAAACTTGCAAAAGTATCTCACATGACCAGTGGTATGTATGGTGCTCAAAGCTTAAGAACTCTTACCGAATTCTAGAAGCCGTCTGTGCCGGTCTCTCGTAGGTGCACCCGTTCAGACCCCTATCCTGCGACACGTGTTTGATCATGCTGTCAGGTCAGAGCAGGCAGCCTCTTGCGCACGGGCCTTACCTGCTGCTGTGGCCTTCGCTTGGGGAGCCATGCGTGTGCCACCACCACACAGGGCTGGTGGTTCGGGTGGCTTTCCTCCCAGTGGAGCAACTTGCTTTGCAGTTATGAAATACTTTTTTAATTTTATTTTCCTGTTTGTTTGCCAAAATAGGGAAGTTATTTTAAAACAGTAATTAAGACACCAATTACTGTTTCCCTTGGATTGACTTTCATTAAAGAAAAACTCCTATCTTTTCAGAGTAAGGTAGCTTTGAAGACCTAATTTCACTGGTTTTCATTTAAATCCATAGTGAAATATTCCAGCATTTGTGCCAGGATGGGGATTAAGAAGGAACAATTTTCAGATCAGTCACTAAAGGAAGGAAGATATGTTCCGGTGACTGTTTTTTTATTACTGCAATCCATCTCCCTTATTACATGAGAAATAATGTATTTTAAATGCAAGGAAATCCGGTCTCTCTCTTTTTCTTCATTTGGTGGGTATGGCTTGGTAAAGGGAGGAACTGAGAACCTCCATGAGGCAGACTTCAGCGTCTGGAACCGTGACACCCTCCCAGCATTAGAACTTCCCCTCTTGCTTAATACCTTGTTCTTCTGTACTTTCTTCCCATCAGGTGCATGTTATAGGGTCTAATAGTTTAGCTTTTTGAGGCAAGATTTAAATACATAATATATAGCATTTGCTTTTCAGCAGTTTAACATGCCATCAGGTTACATACTAGTTCTCTGGGGCTCAGTGTCTGATCTATAAAAAACAGGGTGATGCCTACCCCTCAAGGTCATTGTGAGGATTTAAATGAATAACAACTAATGAGTAAGTGATTAACAGTGTCTCCCATGTATTAGTACTTAGTAAATATTTGTTTAAAAAAAAAATAGGCAGAAGATCACCCAAAGGGGCAAAGGACCTGTTACATCCAAAATAAAGGGGAGCTCACAGCCAGACTTGCTCCCTTCTCTCTCTCCAGGAGCAAACGACTTTGTACTTCTAGGAGACTCTTCATGGCCTGGAGCAGACGCCAGCTTAGCTCATCTTTCAGGCCCTGAGACATTGTCGGTAGAGTCTTTTTCTGGATTCTCTCTGTTCTCTGCTCTTCCACCCTGACCCGTTCCTTTAAAAAAAAAAAAGGCTTTACTGAAGTGTTATATGACCAGTCTGAACACCAGGCCTCTCACTAGTATATGTATTAGTCCCAAAGTCAAGTAGCTGCATCAGCGCCAGCTTTGTTTGGGGGAGAGCAAGTGAACAGAGGTGCATGTGTCCTGGTTTCCCGGCATTCTGGGTATGAATAATTTAGAAAAGTACTTGCATTGTGGTAAGTGGCTCAGCGTGAAAAAACAGCACTGAGCCTTGCTTATGCTTTGTTGTTTTCTCCTGAAAGAAAAGTTTGGGGAGCGAAGTAAGGACTTTAATTATATTTGTCTAAGAAGGAGCCAGGAAACAGCATTAAGCCTGAAAGGCCCTTCGGTTTGGACAGCTTGCCTGTGGTTTTTGTCTTATTCTTTGCTTGCTCCCAAAAGAAACCCTCCTGCTCGATGGTGTTGACTTCACTTTGATGATAAGGCGATTTGTATTTGTCTCTGTTCTTTTCCCTGACTTTTGGAAAAGTTAAAGTTCCCTGCTTTTTAATCCAACCAGTACATAAAGCAAGGATAGCAGGACACACTGACGTTTGGTGAGGCAGTAACTGAGCACATAGGCTCCCCAGTTCTTGAGGCAGGACGCCGGCTCTCCACCTGGCCTGCTGCTTCCCGGGTAGAAATCAGCCAGTACGCCCCCCTTACTTTGTTGGGTGACTCAGGAGAGACGCTACTCCCGTCATTCTCCTACCCAAAGAAACGGTGTTCTTTAGAGCAGGTCCTGGGGTTTTCTTCCCCTCACTTTCCAAAGTTCTGTTGTTCAGGTTTTCTCTTTAGGGGAGGAAAATTATACTGGGAGGGAAAAATACTACTATTGGAGTTCCCTTTGTTCTCTGACTTTTTGAGGCAGGTCTTGAACTTGCAAAGCTGGTTATGACTTTTCACTTGAGATCACAAAAGCCCTTGTGGTTAGTACTCAGCCCTTCTAGGGGGAAGTCTGTTAGGAGAATAGCTCCCTAGGGTTACCTTGTTCACAATTCCTAGAAGTAACTTACCACTTCAAAGGAAAATGGCTTTAAAAGAGCATCCCTGGGTTGTGCTGGCTTGTGAAATAGATGTGTGCCTTGATTAAAAAAAAAACTAATACACTTGCAGAAGAGAATGTGATTGGAGACGGGAGGGGTTGGATAGAGGCTGATGGAAAGCTGTTCAGTATTAGAAATCTGGATTTGAGAATAGCAGGATTGGGGTGGGAGGTGGTAGGAAGCAATTACGTTTTGTCTTTGAAGAATGTTAGCTAATCATTTTAATAAGAGTGGTTTAAATTACTGTGAACATTTTTAAATGGATGAAAGAATGCTAGGTACTGGGATTTTCTTGACCACTGAGGTGATAATTAAACAGATTAACAATACTCTCTGGAGTTGGCCGACTCTGCCTCCCATGCCCCCCATGCCCCCCCATGCCCTTTGGGTTGTCCTATTTCAGAAGAGGAACAGACAGGTTTGGGGGGTCTTTGCCCTCATCATGGTTCCTGGTGGGTCTCTAGCCTGCCTGAGATACAGCGAGGTGATCACCGCTAGAACTTACTTGCTTTACTCTATCGTTTGGTGGCAGTTCTCTGGGCCAGTGAGAAGACTTTGCTATCCATGACATTTAAATAATTCCAAGTTTTGTGGACTTAGCATTGCTCTATGGAAAGTTTTGCAGTTTACCTTCCTAGATTCAGACCTCCTCAAAATGTGATTCTCAAATAGCTATGGTGTGCTTAACCTGGCAGGCTGTCAAATAAACTTTTGATGAATGGGCATAACTTTATATTTCTATTTAAATGGAACTCTTATTTCTAGCAGTGGCGCTACATGTTCATAGGCTAGTGAAATTCTTTTATATCGGTCTGACCCATTTTGGGAAAAGGCAGGTCTCAGGCAAGGGAAGACTGCTTGTTCTTTCCACATGTGCCCCGATCCCGGCATGGCGGCGTGAGGGGCTCATGGTGTTTGCAGTAGCGGCCGGTTCATGGGCTGCCGCCGGAGCCCCCCAAGGCCTGTGTGGCCTCCTTGCCCTCGGCCTTTCAGATGGACTCCAGACACTGCGTTTCTTGTGCTTGTTCAAAATTGTTAAGGCAGAAAGTGTGAGAACAGATGGGAGGAAGCTAAGATCCACAGAGTTTAAGTAAAGACCCGAGACCCAGCACGTCCCTGTTACAGGGCGCGCTTGCAGGGGGCGGGGAGCTGGGAGCACAGGCGGTGCCGGCCGGGAGCAGGGTGCGCGCCCCCGGCTGTCCCTTTTCCGCTTCACGTTGCACATGACTGTAGGCTGGGGACGGTGGAGTCCCAAGCGAGCTAATCCTCGTGTCCTGCCTTCCAGACCGGCGCCAGTGGTGTGCCATCGCCATCCTCTTTGTCATCCTGCTGGTCGTGCTGGTCCTCTTCCTAGTGCTGTGACGCAGGCCCAGGGTGGGCGCCTCCTGCGCGGAACCGGCGGAGAGGAGGAGCCGCAGTGCAGGCGGTGCTGCCTCCCCTCTTCCCTCCCCTGGAACCCCGGCCTGTCTTGGCTTCCCTCTTTGTGACCCCACAATTGAGACAGCTCCCTCGTCCAGGCACGGGGAAGGCCGGTGGGAAGAGGAGGAGGATGACTGCACGCTCCTGGCACTGCCTGTCCTGTTCTGAGGACAACTCGCCACCGCTTGGCCTGGACCTCGTTCCCCACAGACAGCCTCGGAGGAGTCCGGAAAAATTCGCAGACTCAACAGACGTTTGCAGTTGCTCACATCATCTGCCTTTGGCAGCTTTCTCCTGCTCAGACCCTTTCCCCGCGCTGGGCAGCGCCCCACACTCCCATCCAGCAGACCCTGTTGGGCGCGCAGGCCCCTGGGTGTGATTCGTTTCCCATCGTGGTAGCATTCCACGGCCTCTGAGAGCTGGTTCTCAGTGAGGACAAAGGCCCCAAAGCAGTTTGGGACAGAAAAGGCAGTGATTCGTTTTTTCAGGGATAAGTGCTGGGGTAAAATTGCTTTTCTAGGCATTTTTTTTTTGTGGTAAGAATAACTAATGGAAAATAATGAAAAAGCACTGGGCTTTGGGGGTGCTAACCACCTGTGGCTTAAAGGAGGCAAGGGCGTCAGGACCCTGAGTTTGCACAGCTGAGGAAGGGTGCAGGAGGTCGCTGGAGCCAAAGCCTTGCCCCACTCACATCGCTGTCCTACCCCTCCTCCCCAGGGGTGCGACTTGTATTTTTGGACAAGCGTGGAATACATGGGCACCGAGCAGCTCGGCAGCACACTCCTGGGCTAAGATGCGGGCTAGCCTCGCCGGCAGTTACTTTATTTATTCCTGTGGTACTCTACTTTGAGGGGATAGGGTTGGAGTGGTTAGTATATTACCACATTTACTCAAAAACTGTAATGACAGAAAAGGCTGATTCTGAACCCGACTTTTCTTACCCTGTGAGTAATGGCAAGAATAGGTAGGTAAACTTGGGTTTTTTTTCCCTAAGATAACAACTCGATTTTTATCATCCACTGAATAACTGAGCCAACCCAAATTTAAACAACAGTTGCTTTGAGTTTTAGTAGCTGAAACTCAAGCTTCTGATGACTTTTTAAATGCCTCCAGTGTACACGTGTACATAGGATATTTGTATAACCTCCCTAATGGATGACCTGATGGTAATGAAGCAGCAGGACCTGGAGCTAGAGCCTGGCAGTACAGCTGTGGGTCTCTCACTGTCTTTTGCACTTTTTTAGAAAGTGCAGCAACACTGGAGTAGACTTCTAGCCAGACTTCTCGTTTCCTTATCTTTTGGGTTCCATGCTCCAGCACACTAATTTTTTTTTTACTTTTGTTTTCTTAGTCGTATTTTGTGGGTTTTTGTTTTTTTTGGCTGCCTTCCCCCACTTTTCAGTGATTTGCAGCGATGTAGTGGCCCCACTAACTTCTGAATTGCACTTTTTAATAAATATTTGTAACAGTTTTTTAAAGAAAGGTATTTTCTCATGTTTAGAATCATGGTAGGTAAGTCAGTCTTCATGTATGTGATGAATGCTAAATACAGATTTATAAAACTAAAAGGATGGTGGACATCCATGTTTACACTTGATTTGATGAGTAGGTTATTTTCAAATTAGCAAAAAAAGTGATTATTACAAAGGGCTTCATATGTAGGGTATTAGATTATTATTTTACAGTTTTGAGATTTATTCAAATAATCTATAAACTTAGAACAAGGATGGTCCTTAGATTTGCATTAAAACATACAAGTCTTTGTTAAATATATATGTGGACTTGTCTCAGTACTGTAAGCCCCCCTCTTCACATTACAAGGAGCAACTGGCCTCAGCAGACTATATGAGCACCCTATTTAAAAGCCATGCTACTGTCCTGCTGTTAGCAGATCGAGTGTGTCCCACAAAACCGCCTGTGTCCATAGAGCCTGTTTGGAATATGCCTGGTCATTAATTAGTAAGATATTCCCCTGACTTCAGGGACCAAGTTTTGTGACCCTGAGTCTTAATTCATTACTAAATGTTTGGCTATATTTAGAGTTGGCATGTTGACCTCACTAATTTCAGGTGTTTGCTAAACAGTGGCTTTTGTAGACCAAATTCTTGCTGAGGCTGAATTGGGAATTATTTGGAAAGAGAAAGTTTACTTAAAATACAAGCACTGCATGCGTTCTCCCTGTAGGGTCACTGCTCTCTCCATCCCGAAGGAGCTGTTCTAGGATAGGTGGCCTCCTAATGTATTTGCCAGAGCTGGCTCTGCCCCGCACGTAACTGCTGGCCCAGGTGGCCGGGTCCTGCGTCTGACCCTCTCGTACCCAGACTGGGCATCACTACAAACGAGTGTACATTTAAAGGCTGTCTACTCACACTCCAAACTGGCAGGCAAAGAGAAAAGCCAGCAGCTTAGGTTTATTTTTAAGGACAAACGTTTCCTCATCAGTGGCGCCCCCATGCCACTTAGAGGCACATCCTCAGGCAGCTGGAATTTTTTCCTCCTTCCTCTTCTGCACCTCGTCCCATAGTCATCATTGTAAAGAATTGGCAGAAAGTGATGGATAACAGAGAAGGAGCTCAATTTATGTTCACTGGAAGATCATTTTACTAGTCAACTCATTTGGGGGGGGGTCTGTTGGGGAAATGAACCACTGAGAGAGTTTGCCAGTGTGGGAACCCAGCTGGAAAACCAAAATGCCTTTAGTCTTCAGTCCTAATTTTTTATCTTGTCTTTGTGTATGTGGCCTGCAGAATCACAGCGCTGTCCGTGTGGTGATTGGAAGCCTCAGTGTCTGTGTGGCATGAGGATCTTAACACCAGAGCTGAAGGGGGAGAAACTTGGTGACTTGCCCATTATTCTCTGCTTTTAGCCAGAGTTAAACAGACTGATGGGTCTGGTAGCCAGCTACTTGGCAACTCCCACCCTTCTCACCTCGTGGGATTAAGGGCTGTGAAGAGAAATCTAGTCTAACTCCAACAGAAATCTGTCTCTGTTAAGTGTTTTACCTTCTGTAAGTGAAGGTGGCAGAGCCAAGATTTTTCTTTTGATGATTTCCCTTGGCTGCAAAGCGAAACCATTACCTTTCTAGAGAATTCATAGCATTTGAAGGTCTAAGAACTGAATGATAAATATGAGTTGCTTTTCAACTCTAGACTCTGGGCAGTTCGGCTTTACTTTGTACTGAGGGATGAATTGGTAAACAAAAAATTTGGACTGTCTGGAGAACTGAATTTCTCAAATATGGAAGCACTATCTCCAATGCTGCCACTGTCTTTTTGCTGGCATTTCTTTCCCTCCCAGGTTTTTTTAAAGAATATTCTTCGTCCCTCAAGAGCAGAGAGAATGTGAAACCAAACGGTTCGCGGACTTACAGACCCCATCACTGCACCTTACCTGACCAGTTCGTGCAGCCAGTGCCCCACTAAGAGGCCCCGTGAGGCCTCCGGGGCTCTGCTTCTGCATGAGGGGCAGTTTAATCACCAGGCTGCCCCAATAAGAGGAGGTGGTCTCTCTGTAATGTCCAGCTGCCCTTACCCAACTCCCAGCCTTCACAAATATGCTTATGCTTAAAATAAGTAGGTCTTCCTCTCGTAAGGCTGTCATCGCTGTCGCATGTAAACATGGATGGTGTCCTCACCGTGGTCACTTGATAATGTTCACTGGGGAACTGCTGTCTGGTGTTGATGAAATGGTTGCCACTCCCCCAGGAGACATGGGAGGCGTTTGCTGCATTGCATCGTGGACCTGGTGCCAGGGAGTCTGTCTGCTGTCTGGGAAAGGCTGG
This sequence comes from Smutsia gigantea, assembly GCA_032199065.1. NCBI lineage: Eukaryota > Metazoa > Chordata > Mammalia > Pholidota > Manidae > Smutsia > Smutsia gigantea. The sequence continues at coordinate 57,853 of JAVSCE010021060.1, forward strand.
TCTCAGCAACGCAGCTGAAGGTAGGCCGGTGATACCTTGTCACGCCCACCCCTCAGCCCCGCAGTTGGGTGTTTTTTGCCCTTGGACAAACGCTGAAGCTCTGGCAGTGACAGTGGCGCCGTGGTCAAGTTGTTGCAATCTACATAGTTTTGGGAGTTCTTTATTCTATTATAGGCTCAATAATAATACAAATATTTGGGGAGGCGAGGAAGAAAGAAGAACATTGGCTTCTCTCTGCCGTAAGTTGATGTGTTGGTGCTGTTTTCCTTTGGACATGAGCTTTGTGCAGAAAAGCCCTTCCCTGGAGCTGCGCAGACAGGGACTGTCCCAGGGACCTGCCCTGCTGCCCAGGTTTCATGGGCACATTGCATGGACCTGGTTTGCCAGCTGCACTCAGACCCTTGCAAGAAAGTGTATTTTATCATTTTTGTCTAAGATTATGAGTTACCAAACCCACAAGCCACTTGATTATCCAGGGGGTGTTAGAAATAAGACCACCCAGCTTCAGTGTTCACTGACCAGAGCTCAGGCCCTGTTCCCTGCCAGCTGCCAGCACTCCACTCACCCAAGCTCTCTGCCAGCCCCGGGGTGGGACCAAGTTCAGAGTTCTTTCCTGCTCCGAAGAAACTGCAGAGACCCTGTGATGACGCAGGAATTTCAACCCTGTAAGTTGAAGTCTGTTCTGGGAGAGACATATCCTGATCCTCAAGAAAATCGAGTATCTGGGCCCTGTCATCAGTGCAGGGTGAGGAGAGGCAGCCGTGTGTCCCTGCTCGTGAGTGTGATGTGATTACAACCTAAATAACCCAGGCTAGGAGGCTGCCCAGGGTGAGGGGTGGCCTGGAAACCAGGAAGAGCCAAAAAACCAGACTGTAAATGATCATAGATTCAATTTATATATGTGGAAATATACTTTCCCCGGCTCATCTGTAGTCTGGAATATGTGTGATTAAAGTGTATAGTATGTGGCGATATGCAGCAGGACTAAACCATTATATTTTTCTTGCAAGGATAAATAACCTACAGCATTTTATTTTAAAATAACTAGAAGGTATAAGCTAAAGTGAGACCAAGAATTAGACTTGGCGACACCTGGGTGATTTCCAGACGGTGCTTCTCCTCCCACCCCGGTGCCGGAAGTTTACAGCCCTCGCCACAGGTAGATAGATTCTTGCTGCTTCTGCTTGCTGGGTGTCCAAGTGTGGTGTGGGACCAGCGGCCGCAGCATCACCTGGGAATTATTAGAAATGCAGATTCTCAGGCCCCATTCCTAGACCCCCGGAATCACACACTCTGAGGGTGAGGCCAGCAGGCTGTGACTGACAAGTCCTCTGGGAGAGTCTGATGCTGACCCTGGTTTCAGAACCATGGCTACTGCATTGAGGGATGCAGGCTGCAGTAAGCCATCCCTGCAAAATAAAACATCTTCCATGGCTTTGATTGTAATCCTGACATTAAACAAATTTTGATGACACTATGAACTTGAAAACTTTTAAAAAATACTTGTGTAAAAAAAAAATCTCAACTAACTATCCTTAAAAGTGTTATTTTTACACCCTGAAGTTTGTCAGTAATGTTTTTTACTTCTACTCTTGGAATTACATTACAGCTGTATGAAGAACATCGCTCAGTATTAAAGAAAAACGGAGACCGTGAGCTTTGCCCCGTGTGGTGTTCTGTTTGGTTGGGTTGGCTGGTTTTTGTTTATGTTTTCAGTTCTTTTCATGCCTAAACACAGCTCCCTCCCCTCCTCCACCCCCACGAATGAGTGTGGATGGACGTGGGTGCCCAGGGTTGGGAGAGTTTGTGGCTGCTGAAAGGCCTGAATTAGAAATTGTGCTTTCTGAGCAAGTGCTCTGAGTTCTTTAACCTCAAAATAACTGCACTATGTATTCAAAATACTCTATAGCGCAGGGTTTCAGGTGGGACAGGAGGATGGGAGAGCAGAAACTAGAACAGAAGAGAAATCAGCCCTTTATTCCCCCCTCGCTGAGTATTGGAGCAAATTTCTCAAATTTTCTATCTAATCTGTAGCTAACACTTCCGGCCAACGTTGATGCAAATCTGATACGCCAGCAGGTGATGACCTCGGCATCAGGGACACCAGGAACAAAACACCATTTTATTTAGTTCTCACAACCCCAACGAGGGACAACTGGTGAGGCCTATTTTATGCTTGAAAACGCGTGTGGGGCAATTACATTTGCCCAAGGATGCAACTAGGAAGTGGCGGAGTCACGATTAGAACCCAGGTCTGACTGGATCAGTACGTGGCCTACCGTAAAAGGAAAGATGCGGTTCAGACTTCAGTGGTGGCAAGCAGGTGTTACCCTAAGCCCTGTCTCTGCCCAGAGAAATGGTAAAGCCAAAGGGAGGAGGGAGGAAGAGGAATCACAAGAGCTTGGGTACAAGTTAGCGGGGGCTGAGAGCCCTGAACTCCTGGAAGTGCCGAAGGTAAAGCATGGCCTCCAGCTGCCTTGGACTCCATCACGTCTCAAAACCCTGTAAGCCCCTGTAGAGTTCAAGAAATCTGGTCAAGGACCTCAGGCAAGTGAACCTTGCCAATAAAAGGTTTTGAGCTTTTGTGTGTTTGGCTGGAAATGTGCAAATGTCTAAGTGAGCCAAAGTTCTTATAAACTCAGAAAACCTGGAGATGCAGTTTGAGGAGACCAGGATGAGAATCTTAGTTGTGGCATCTGAACGCTGCTGTGAGTGCCCATGGCTGCCAACATTTCTGGTTCCTGAGATAACACCAGAGCTGGATGGAGGCTGGTGGGCTCTTCTGGGAAGACTTTCTGCTCCCAGGTTAAGTGCGGCCTCCTGCCAGGGACTTCCACGGTAGCCCTTGGCACAATGGTTCGTCTCTTTTCATAGCTGTAGTGTCCACCCCGGGGACGTGGGCATCCCAAAGGAAGGGGGGACTCTCCCAGGTGCCTGGCCCCTGGCCAGCCTGCTAAGGGCAGCTCCATGCTGTGAATGGGGGCCTGAGCTCAGACTGCGGAAGGACAAGACAAAAGCAGGCCCAGCAGGCAGCCGGGTACCCACGGGAGAGCCAATACCCTCCAGGCCAGGCCGGGCAGCTGTTAAGGGCTGGCTCCGTGGGCAGTGTACCCAAGCCAATGCCAGCGGCCCCTTCCTCGGGGCCAGCACTCCCACCTGGCCAAACCCACAGCCTGAGAGCTGGGCGGAGCTGCTTGCCAAGGAAGACTGCTGCCGCTTCTAAGCAGGTGCTGTGGCTCTGTAGGAAAGGGAAACGTCACAGAGGATGGGAAGGAGGGATGGCAGGGATTTTGAGTTAGCTCCAGAACCAGCCTGGAGAGTTGGGGTGGGAAATGGGTTGGGCAGAGGTCCAGGGAAGTCCAGTTGTTGCCAGGTAAGTTTGTGGAAGATAAGCAGTTGTTTCTGAAGAGCCTCGGTACCAGATTCTATGGTAGCTAAGGGGAGGTGGCTGGAGTTGGCATGCAGGTGTCATGGAGGGCTTCCTGCCACTATGTCTGAAGGCTGCCACAGGTCCCTGGGTGGGTGAGGGGGAGGGTTTCCAGCAAAGGCACAGGGATTGGCTGCATGAGTGATTGTGTGGAGTTGGGGTGCGGTCAGATCAGAGAACCAGCAACCAAGCTGCCCATCAATACCTTCCTGTCCCGAGGCCAGTTGGGAGGACCAGGAAGTGCAGTCAGGCCATTGCAGTCCGCCCCCTGGGACACTGGCCTTCTCTTGGCAACAGGGATGTAGGATCAGGGGTGCCTCTTTCCCCTCGGAGGCCAGCCCCGAGGCCGGGATGGTTTCCTCTGCCTGCCTGCCTGCCCTGAGCCGAGGGTGCAGTCTTTGCCCCCCTCCAGAGCAAGGCCGCAGCAGCATTTTAAACGCAGCGCAGGACTAGCACATGTAAGCAAACAAAACCCACTGTTGCCTTGTGCGAGGCACTGATACTTTTTCTTTAAATGTTGGACATGACCTACAAGAAAGATTCTGTGACCTACGAGTAGGTTATGCCTGCGGTCCTCAAAAGTGGTCTGACCGCCCCTCTCTCTTCTCCGGAGCACCAGCCCCATTTCCCCAAAGAAAAAACGAAGCAAAGACCCTTGTGCCTGCCCAGGTCGCCCACTGGCCCCACCCAGCAGCCTGTGCCCCCGGAGTGGTGTTTTGGGGCTTCCCAATGAGGTGATTCCCCCAGGGCACCAGGGTGGTGGATGGACGTGATCTGGGGGGCGCAGAGGGCCGGGTTCAAATCCTGCCTCCACTACGTGCTGTGTAACCTTGGATAAGAAGTTTAATCTCTGAGTGTCAGACTCCTAGTTTGTAACCCAGAGATCCCTCCCTCGCAGAGTTGCTGTAAGGATTCAGGATTGTGTCCTTGATGTCCTCAACAGAGCTCTGGAATATTTGAGAAGCGAGCAGAGCAGGGTGGGAGAAGGCAGACTGCACGACCTCAATTCCTTGCTTAACTTTGACTTCCAAAATTCAAGCCGTGCCTGTGGTTCCTTCATCACGTGTGAGACCTCACCTGATGACCTCCCAGTCCTGTGCCCCGCCGCACGCGCAGGTCCTCCCAGCCCCAGCTCGTTCAGCAAGGTGCCGTCACCGGGCAGCACACAGGATAGCTTGCCCCCGACACCCATCGACTCTCCCTCAAGCCACGTCTCCTTCAGTGACCTTCAGGCAGAAAGCTGCTGTGACGCTTTAACCAGATTCTGCTGAAGGCTGTATGTTGTTCGGCACAGCGGGCCCCCAGCCAAATCCTGAAAGTGCCTGAGCTGCCCACTCCGCCCCCCCACCCCACCCCGCCGCACCTAACCAAGGCTCCTTCACGCCACTGTCTCCTGCTCATAAAGGCCCCTTGCCCAGGGCTACTCTAACAGCCAAAGGACGGTTTCTGGGGGCTTCTGCATCTACCCTGCTTGTCCCTCCAGCCCCAGGCCACCCCAGCCTCCCCCTCTGGCATGTGGGACACAGCCCACTGCTGTGCCTGCGTCCTCCCCCTTCCCCCCACTCCCCGCACTGGAAGGTCAAGGGAGCATCCAGCCCAGAATTTAGCAACTCAGAGTGGGAGAAGCTTCCAATTTGCTTTTTAATAATTTAAGGTGGACCCCTAGACGTCCATTCCCAGAGAGTCCCAACCCTCTGGGCCACCACGTTCAGGCCTAGGGCAGGAAGCACCCGAGTGGGGCAGCCCATCTCCCTGCTGGGGCCCTGCCATCTCCCTGGTGGCTGACCCACCCACAGCGGCCACCGGGGAGCCAGGGCAGAGAGCCTGTGGCTGGAGACAGCCTGGCTTCAGCTGCAGCCCCGTGTCCAGCCCAACAGAAGGAAGTCGGAGGCCCTCAAGGCCAGGCTGCAGCAGCTCCGGCCTTGGCTCTGGGCAGAGGCAGAGGGCAGGGGCGGTGTGGGTGGGGCTGGGCTGGCTAGTCCCACTGGCCCTGGCTGCACTTCCCTGGTCTCGGTTTCTTTTTTTTTTTCCTTCAACCTTATATATATCATAAAAATTTCCCAGAAATTCTTAATATTCTGGCTACCAGGTAACAATCCCCCAGATGTTCTCACACCAAACCACGTTATCATTTTTGGTTTGGAATATAAGGCCAGTGGCTATACGGCTGTTACTCCAGGACACTCTGCCCATTTCTGGAAAAAGAGCAAAGATGTCAAATGGGAGGAATTAGAGAAGTGAGACTGGCTCAAGGCCAACATGGCCAGGCACTTTCTTGGGTTCTGCAGTGTGGGAGGTTGCGGGAGCCCTAGACAGAGAGTGGGGTGGGACCTGGGGCGATCAACTGAAGCGCCGCTGAACCTCTCCTCCCCCTGCCAGCGAAGGCGCAGAAAGATGTTGACACTACTTTGGGCATAGAGGGACATTATTTCCTCTCCCCAGGTCCACATAAATTAATATCCTTAAATAAAATACACAAACAGGCTCCTTCCATCTCCCTAGGGCGGCCCATCACAGAAGCCCTGTCACGGCTGCAGAGGGTGCATGCCACCACGATGGCTTCCAGCTGACAAAGCAGTTCTGTGCAGTGCATTCCCAGCCACTCCCCGGGGGCAGTTCAGGGCTTCCGAGGGGAGGAGGGTGAGGGCAGACGCAGTCTGCTCACCGTGGGACAGGCCTCTGCCTCAGCACACGGACTGACAAAGTCTCCGAGTTTGCCAGGAGCTCCTTGATGTGAGCCAAGCCCAGCCCTGCAACCTTGGCCCCGTTCACTTCCAGGATCTCATCTCCCGCCCCCAGCAGCCCAGAGTACAGCTTCGCCATGCTCGCATCAGCCATCTCTTGCACGTAGAACCCTGCAATGGAAAACAGGAGAATTCAACAAATGAAATCCAAGTCAAAGACCCGCATCTCTGTGGAATGCTCATCAAGTAGGTACTGGTGGCGGGGCAGGTGCTCGGCCAGCGCCCTTCTACACACACACACACACACACACACACACACACACACACACACACACACACACACTCAATACTCCACCTCACAATCGAGAATAACTTCATTTCTCGAGCACCTCTTTTAAAATCCCCCTAGTGCAAACAATGCTTTAAGCTGTATTATTATTCATGTGTACCCTAGTGTGAATGAGTTGATCTTATCTTTTCTGAGATAAGCTTTGATTGTAGAATAGAGAAGAAAATAATGTTTACAAAAGTAAAGAAGGCCGACTGCATGCCTGACACTGTGCTAAGTGGGACTCGCTGACAAGGCCCATGGCTGCCCTCAAGTAGCTGGAGTGGTGGGAGGGTATCACTGGGGTAGCAAATGTGGCGGAGCTCAAATGCAAACCTGGTTTGCTTCATGTTATTGCCTAGGACTAGTCCTGGCCTCGGTCTTCCTCTGATATGTCTTCTACACTTGGGATTTGGAGGCATCTAGGCAAGAGCTCAGAAAACATAAAAATTCTTCCTCCCATTGAAAGCCATGGTGGCTCACTTGTCCTTTCTTCACCCAGCATCTCCCCACCGCTGACCCCTGAGGCCCTGCCTGGCCAGTGTGACCATTCCCAGGTCTCTAAGGGACAGTGTGAGCCTGGAGAGAACCTGCTTCTCCTTGCCCCCGTCCAGCTCGGGGCACCCATCAGCGGAGCATGCTCTGGGGGACTTCAGTCTGGCCAGGCTGGGTTCCCCTGGGCTCTCCTGGTGACACAGTGGAGACCAGCTGAGGGAGCCCCTCTCGCCTCAACTTCAGCTAAATTGTTTCAGACTCCGCTTCAGCTGCTTCTACCCGAGATTAAAGGAGCCTCGGGCTTTTCCAGGGAAAGCTGGCTGCCCCGCCTGTCCCCCTGGTGCTAGTGAGCAGAGGGACCCGAGAGCCCGTGGCCGGCTCCCTGGAGGAGTGCAGGACACAGATGGACGTGCAGCTCTGGACACCTGCAGAGCTCACCCAGAGCTCCGTGCCGCCTCCACCCCCTCGTCGCTCCCCAGCTCAGGCTTGCCGGCTCTGCCTCTTGGCCGTCACCTCTCCAGCCCACCCAGCCCCACAGAAGCTTTGTTGGGCCCAGCTTCTGGCCCCAACAGAAAAGTGAAATTTGGGTTTGCAAATGCATTGAAATCTCCCCAAAGCCCCTGCGGGTTTGTAGCCCTGGGTTCAGCAGATCTGGTCTTCGGACACTTCCCCTCTCCCTGGTTCCCTTCCAGTGCTGCTTGGCCGAGCTGAGCCTTTCCTGCAAGCCTGTCTCCCTCGTGACATGGCAGGTCCACCATCTCGGCGGCCCAGGGCTGTTCTCTCAGCTCCTGCCTTTTGCAACTCGGCGTTTTAGCTGTGTGCCCACCCTGTCCCCATGTTGGGAGCATGGGGAGAGGGCAGGTGAGGAGGCAAGGGGCAGAGCCTGCAGAGTAGCTGCTATCGTGGACGGGCTGTGCAGGTGGAGAGCGGTGAGAAACCCCAAAGAATGCAGCCAGAGCTAGACAGACGCTGACGTCACGCCAGACATTGTGGGGAGACTCGGGAGTAGGTTTCACACCTGAAAGTCATGACGGAAATATGACAAGAGACTGCTCTTGTAGGCACTGACTGTCGCTGGAAATGCCTTTGTTAAGGCTGCATGATCTCTATGTTGTACGGAGTTAGAAGCAGAAGGCAAAGCCTGCTGCTCTCATGTGCTTCATGGAATCAGATGTGATAGCCAGCAACGTGACACCAGCATCTTGATGTTTTAGTGAGGAATGCAGACCAGCCTCAGCTTGTGGCCCCCCTGAGACCCAGGAGAAGTAACCCTTCGCTGTTGGAGGATGGCCTGCGGCACGGGGGTCTGCAAGACATCCAATGGCCCACTGGGCAGGACAGGGAAGAGCTTGCACCACCCAGGAGAGGGCGCCCTGGGGAGCAGGCCAGGCCAGAGCCCAAGGAGCCCTTGGTCATCAGCCACCCTGCCAATGAGATCTCCATGGCAGGCGATAGGGGAGGGGCTCCACCTGCCTGCAAAGGGGCCAAAGGGACTTCCGGGGAGGATGGAGGGCACAGTACAGCTCCCTGTTGTGTGGGATCTCACACTGGCAGATGATAAGCTTACGCCAGTCTCTGCCTGGGGTTCTCCCCAAATACACATTTTGTTTCTGAAGAGGCAAGGGAAGCAAAGTGCCAGGCACTTTTCCTGTGTGCTTCCCTGAATGCTCCTATGACTCTTCTTGGGTAGGTTTTATCATCTTTGTTTTACAGATCATGGAACAGAGGCTCAGAGGAGGTAAGTGACCTGCGGAAGGTCACACAGCCAGCAGAGGCACTGCAGTATAACCATGCTGTTGTCTCACAGCCCTATGCCTTCCCAGTGCCTCTCTGGAAGGGACTGTTTCCCCTCAGTTAGGGAGAGAGGAAGCTAAAGGAACAAGCAGAGGGGTGGACAGCCTGGTGAGTGCTTTCTACACACTCACAAATGCCATCTCCTTGTGAGGACAGACACTGCGCTTCTGATGTCCACAGCAGGGAGAAGCCTGTCCTGTCTTCCTCACACTCATGTAAACTGCGTCGGCAAACTTAGTCAGAACTACCTTCAGTCAACCAGATCTAGCCCTTCTCTCCATCTCCCTCACCCCCCAGACCCAGGCCACCACCAGGTCTTCCCTGGATTACTGACCTAGCTTCCAAACTGGTCTCCCTGGTTCCACCCTCATCCCACTAGTGTCTGTTCTCAACACAGCAGCCAGTCAGTGACCCTGTCCATAGTGTGAATCAGAGTGGGTCAGTCCCTGCCCCACAGCCCTGCCGGCTTCCTCCCACTTGGTGTGGAAGCCCAAGCCACTGAGCTCAGCTCTCTCTCCCCTCGCTGCTCTGTCCAGACAGGCCTCCTGGCAGTTCCCCCGTTAGGCCAAGCTCACCCCACCCCTCTGCACTGCTGTTCGCGCGGCCTGAACTGCCCTTCCCCTGATGCCGCACGCTCCCCCACATGCAGGGTCTGCTCCAGTGGCATCTCCCCAGAAAAGCTGCCTGCCGGACTACTCGCCACTCTTGGACTCTTACCCTGCCTTGTTTGTGTTTGTTCCTTAGTCTCTTCAATATCTAACACATATAATGGGTAATATGTAAAAACATACATTTGCCGTAGATAGAGGCTAGCTATCTCCCTCACTGGCAGTGCACTCCTGGGCACAGGGATTTTGTCTGTTCCATTTACTGCTGTATGCCCAGAATCTACAACACCCAGCAGGCACTCACATGACTGCTGAAATAATAACGGGACAGATGCAGAAACTCGCTTAGTCTGCAAAGCTGGCAGCAGGCAGTTTGTTTTCTAAGGTTAAATGACTTTGCCTTAGGAGCTCAAAGCGCAGGACCAAACCTTCCTCAGCCGAGCCCCACCAGGGCCGCCTTCCGAGCGCATCTTTCTGTGCCTCTCTCCTTTCTCTCTTCTCTCTCTCCCTTCCTTCCCACCCCTGGCATACCTGTCTTCCTTCTCTACTCATCTTACCTGAGAAATAGCTTTCAAGGTCCCTCACTCTGAGATGGATTCTGGCCCACAGACCTTGGTAAAGGCCTGAGCAAGTAATTTTGCCCTGAAAGACTCCCAGGGCAGGGCTGAGAACTGGCGGAATGCAGAAGGGTGCCCAGAGCCCCTCCCTGACCCTGCCAGTGTTGAAGCTAGACCTAGAGGGCAACCAGCCAGGGGCTGGAGCTGGGAGCTCTAGGAATATAACCCTCAAGAGCCAGCTCTGGAGGAGGTAACTAGACATACAGACAGGCAGGCACATTCTACGTGCCCAGACATACTGAGCACGGGAGGAAGGGATCCCCTTAAACACATCAACCACATCAAAGGGATGGTTGAGAACCAGCAATCACAAACAATCTCCTTTTGGCTCACTGAAGAAAAGGTGGCCTTCAAGATTCTAAGTTGGAGATATCAGCAGACAGCAGAGGGACACTGAGTCAAGCCTGTCATCTGTGTCTGCTCCAGCAGCCCCGCACCTGACTTCCTAAGGAGGCCCTGAGGGGAGAATCCCAGGCCTTTTGCTCAGATGCTCCCTGAGTCCAGAGCTCCCCTGCTCAGCCAAAGACCAGAAATGACAGCCAAGGGCACCGCTGGGACTACTAAGGCCCCAGGGCGGTGGGGAGGGGAGGGAGCATACCTGAGTCCCGGCGCCCATCCCCGGAGGCCACACAGAAGCCAAAAGTGCCATCCGGAGAGCGTTGCAGCAGCAGGTGGCTTGTGCCATCAGGGAACACCTCCACCACGCGTCCCACGGTGCGAGCCAGGCTGGGGGCACTCACGTCCTCCACGCTGAGGGCACGCCGGGGCGGGGCCCTGGATGGCCTGGGAGGGGACCAGAGGCAGAGTGAGGGCACCGGGGGCCAGCACTGGGGCCCAGCCCCTCCCTGGCTGAAAGGTGACTGAGGCCTCTGGACTGGTGCTGGAGGCTGGGGCTCCATTGACCTCAGCTAGAAAAAAAAGCCTGATAGGGCCAAGACTGGCAGGTTCCCGCAGCTCAGCTGTCTGAGGCTCCTCAGAGCCTGCTAGAACTAAAAGCCCCCTTCCCTCCCAAGAGTAGTGGTTTTTAATTTGGGGGCCTCTAGAGACCTCTCCAAGATTCTGATGAAAAGGATAATTTTGTATAAAATTTCCAGGCAGTAACAAACTCCCTGAGGTCCCTCCATGGAGCCCCAGGTAAGAACAGCTAACCTACAGGGTCTCATCAGAGAGCACTGGATTTCTCCAGCAGGGTCACAGGTCAAGGGCCTCTCTGGGGCCCTGTCTCTGGAACTTTAATCAGATCTTTAACTGGCCTAAGGAAGCTCTCTGAACTTTCTGATTTTAAGATGTCATGAGATAGTAGTGGGATGGAAGAATCAGGTCTTCCAACTACCCCTTCCACCAACCCCAGATCTTCTTGGAGCTCAGGTGTATAGGGTAAGGGCACTGAGGTGGGGGTTCCAACACAGTTGGCTGGCCTCACTTTCTCTTAAAGGGACTTCACTCAGGGCACCATGCTGCTGAGGTGAAAAGGAGTGAAGCTACAGCCCCACTGTCCATGTTCTGAGTATCTTCCAAGCCACTTGTCCCCTCTTACCGGCCAGCTGCACTGTGCTCCCCTGGCTCCCCTACCAGGTAGCGGCTGGACCGGTCCACCTTGCCACTCAGCAGAGAATGGAGGTTCTGAAAGGAGGCAGCTTTCCGATGTTGGCTAGAGGGTGACCCCTGGTGGGAAAAGTCCAGTATTGCAGGTGAGAAAAGCCACTTGGCAAGAGGTTGACAGAAACCTGACCCCAGCCGTGAACCTCAGGTTCCTCTAAGAAAGTAAGGGTACAAGCTTTTGTCATCACTTCAGAATGCTCAACAAGAATCATCATAATTTACTCAAGTAGATGGGCCTCCACAGGTGATCTGAAACTCGTTTTTAAAAAACTTTAGCTGAAATAACAACTTAGCACTAGAACACAAATGATCTCATTGTTTAAGAAAACGAATTTTCTCGCAATTAAGAAAAAACTGAATTCAGACTAATTAGAAAATGAACACAGTTTTAGAGTTAAAATCTTAAATATTTTGTGATTCTTTAGTAGCCTTTCATGACCACTTATGCTCAAAAATTTTTATCTAAGTATGTACTTTAAAACACTGTGCTTAGAGAAGGCAAACAGTGAATCTGTGACATCTTACTACACTGATGGACAGTGACTGCATTGGGGTATGAGTGGGGACTTGGTAATATGGGTAAATGTAGTAACCACATTGTTTTTTCATGTGACCTTCATAAGAGTGTATATCAATAATACCTTAATAAAAAAAACAAATAAATCAAAGTATCTCAAAACAAAACAAAACAAAACAAAACACTGTGCTTAAATGGATGGACAGGTCAAAAATCCCTCAAGGAGTTCACCCAGTGATGGGGATGGTAGTGAACACAAAGATTTTAGCTTAAGGTTTGGGGTCACTAGAACTGACACCCGAGCAAGGCTTGGAGCATGAACTCTCCAGGTGAAGACAGAGGTAAGGGTGCTTCAGGCAGAAGAAACAGCATATGCAAAGACATGGAGAGGTGAGAGGAAGCATGGTATGTTCTTGAACACACACATGGTCTGGGTAGCTAGACTGCAGTGGTGAGGAAAGATGGGGTAGAGCCAGAGGCCAGACCTGGAAGAACCTCACATGGCCTGGTCATGAGTGCTATTAATCAGAAGTTACAAGATCAGATCTATGTCCTAGAAACTGACTCAAAGAGGAGCCTGCTCTGGTTGGGGGTCGGTGGAGATGGAAGCAGAGAGATGCAAACTTTTAGACAAATATTAGATGTATTATTCATCACATTTGGAATCTGTGCTCTAAGGAAGTGAAAGATATTATCAAGACAATTAAGAGGGGACCCTGACCTTATATCAGAGTTCAGGAAGGCTTCCTGGAGAAGCCATGTTTAACTCAGACCTGAAAGACAAGCAGGAGTTTCCTGGGGAGAGGGGAGCAGGGAGAAGGGAGGAGAGCCTCCCAGATGCAGGTTCAAAGGTTAAAGAGCCACAGCCACTGGAGGATGTGGGAGCAGCCAGCATGGCCAGGTGTGAGAACCACTGCCCACTAGGAGGGCACAGGAGACCCACACCCGCACGGTCCCTGCCCATGCTCCCACCGCACACCCGGCTGCACACCAGCCCACAGGAGCAGGGACAGCCCATAGGAAGTAGTTCACTGAGGTATGTCATGAGTACTTCTGGGTAACACAGGTTCTTTATCTTGTTTTCTCAGTTGTTGAATGTTTATTTCTTCTGTTTAGTCCTCCCTGCACTTGCTCCCACCTTTCCTTGGCCATTGTGCTTTCTATGTTTGTCCACTTAGCTTATATTGCTGCTAACTCCTCTATTATACTAAAGGCATTGTCATTTCCGTCCAGGGTTTATAGAGATCAAAGCTCTGATGGCAATACATCCAGGCTCCATGGCTCACACACACATGGGACAAACCTAACCTCATGAGAAAAGTGAATAGTGAATTTCTGGAGCACAATGTCACTCTAGACTTTTCTCTCCAGCTTACAGTGTCTTTGCTTCTGCTTATTCATTTGGCATGTGTTTATTGAGCACTGACCACGTACCAGGTGCACGTCCCAGTGCACTGGAATTTTCATTCAGCCTGCATTCCCTTCCCTACCTCAGCCTGAAAAATGAAAAGCTCTATTACCACAAACTAGTCACCTGCTTCGTTCTGCCCCAGCGGAGGTGGGGGTGGGGTAGGAACAGAAAAACAAACGTAATACCTGGGAATCCCTGGACCTGAACAGGGATTTCAGAAACCCAGTCGAGAATTAGTGCACTGCTGTTGATTTATCCCCTTGAGCACACAGGGAAGGGGAACCTGAGCCAGCTGCCCGCTCACTCACTCACGCATTCACTGTGTACTGAGTACGGGGACCATCCTAGCCATTGTTCTAAGTAGAGGTATCCCCCACTTTTTGAAAATTAGCACTATGGCACTTCACTTTTGGAAAGACCTACATTAGTACCTGTTTTCACTAACCAAGAGACATCTGAAGAGGATTTTCACGTTTACAAAGAAGGCAAAAAACAAAAATAGCTTTCAGCATTTGTTTTGCAGCAAGCCTGTACAGAGGCAGCATGTACTCCAGAGGGAGTGGCCCCGCCAAGCTCCTCCCCGGACCCACACTCAGCATCAAGCCACCATGGCTTTGTACTGTCTGTGAGCATTTTTGCTTTATCTCAACTTATTTTGTGCATGGTCCTAAGGTATCAGAAAAGCCTAAGAGAGGTTATTTTTTGGGTCTCAGAAGGCTCAAAAATTTTTCCATATAAATTAATGGTAACTGCCTCTTTGCTGTATGCCAATTCAGTTCACAGAAGGTTTTGTAGTAACACTCTACTTTTGGATAGTGGGGGAAACCTGAAATGGGAATATAAAGATCAACTGGTGTCCCCTCAAAAAATTCAGAGTCCAGTGAGGGGAGGGAGACAGACAAAAATCAATTAAAATATTGTGACGAACTCCATGAAGGACAGAAGCACAGGATGCGATGGGAACACAGAGCAGATGCCCCAGTCCGGCCCAAGAAAGGGTTGGAAGCGGCTTCCTGGTGAGGCAGCTCCTGAGGTGTGGACAGATGCACAGACATCAGCAGGTACAGAAGCTGAGAGGGACGTTTCAAGTGAAGGTTTAAAGTCAGACAGTGTGGGGCTTGATTAACTGCAAAAACAAGGAAAACTGGGGCTGAGTGTTAGGAGAGGGATGAGAGACGAAGCAGGTCACAGAAACCCTCTGGCAGGATCAGGTGACGGGCACTTTATCCTGAGGGTGAGACTTGAGGGACCAATGGAGACGCTCAGTGAGGGGAAGCACAGCTAGATCTGCATGTTAGAGGGACCGTGTGGGGAAAGCCATGCCAGGAGGCCACCGAGGTGACCCAGGTGTGAAGTCACTGGTGCTAGACTAACAGAATTGCTGTGGGCTGTGGCCATGGAGAAGGTTCCAGAATGACCAGGCAGTAGACTCCAGGACGTGGCAGAGGTGGCAGACTTGAGGGAGAGGAAGGGGTCTAGGCTGAGCCCAGGCTGGGCAGCCAGTGGGAGGACAGAAGGGTGAGGCGGTGCCAGGGCCCACTGTGTCCAGGGGAATCCAAGTCCCAGGGATCACTGAGCAGCAGACATCCTTTCTCCACTCAGGGCTCCTGGGGCGGCAGCCTCAGCACTTCATCGCCCCTTTCCCTCCTTCCAGTGGTGGCTACGTCACCTCTGGCCTCACTCACCCCTTGGCCGAGCCACTGGAACTCACCAGTTGCAGGGATTGTAACGACGGGGCTCTCTTCGCTTTGGGCGTGCTGGTGTGTGAAGCCGAGCCGGACGCAGGGGGCTGCAGATGCTCCACACTGGAGCTGCGGGTCTTGCCCAACCTGGGCCTCGTGCCCTGGCCCAGGGCCAAGAGGAGCTTTTTCAGCCCCAGGGTGGAGGTGAGGCTGCTGCTTTTCTTGTTGCTGCTGGAAGGGACAGCTGAGGGTACACCAGCTCCTGCACTGACCCCTGGTGAGGCTCTGAAATACAAGGGTGGACATGAGGTGGGCAGGAGAGGCCGGGTCCGTGGGCCCCAGATGGACCAGCACCAATGCCGCATGCAGGAAATGACGGCCAAGCTGTGGAAGAAAGGCTGGATGGGATTCTGCGGGAACTCTGCCTGGGGAGCTTTCGGCGAGAGCAGCTCAGAGAAGACCCTTGGCGTTACGTTCACTGATGGGTTCACCCAGTCATGCGTTCATCATTCACTCATTCACTCATTCACCTCTTATAGGCCCTGGGCATGTGGTAAACAAGACAGACAAGGTCCTCACTCTCAGGAGCTTATGAACACAGAGAGTAAACGAAGGAGAAGACCCATCGGTGCCTGAGGAGCAGGGCGAGGCAGAGTGACAGCACGGCCGGGGAGGGTCTCTCTGAGACGGCGTCCAAGCCGAGCACTGAACGGCAAGGGGCCGGTCCTGTGCGGCCTGGGGTAGGAATCTAGGTGGAGGGAAGAGCTGGTGCCACGGCTCTAGGGCAGGAAGAGGCTCGGTGTGCTCAAGAACACTGGCCATTAGGAGTTGGATGCAGTGAGCAAGGGAGAAAGTGGTGCCAGATGAGACCGGACAGGTAGACTGAGCACCGGACAGGGCTTTGGCTTCCATTCCAAGTGGGGGGAAAAACCACCGGGAGTTTTAAGCAGGAGAAGTGACATCAGTTGATAAAGGTTTTAAAAAGATAACTTTGACTTACATGCAGGCAAGAAACTGTAGAGGCAAGAGTGAAGGTGGAGAGCAGACAGGGGCTGGGAGAGTCAGGAGCAGGAGAGAGGAGGGAGCGGCCAAGGCAACGCCCAGACCGGGGCTTGAGACCATGTGGGTGATGGTGTGTGTTTGCAGGGCCTGGGGGCAGCAGTGTTTGTTCTGAATAATGGAGAGTCCAGCCAGGCCTCCCAGGAACCCGAGTGGAGATGTCGGGGAAACTGGATGTTTGAGTGGGAGTTCTGGGAAGCACATGAGCTGGAGATACACATTCGGCTCTCAGTGGCATGTGAAATCCTGGGCTACATGTCACCAGGCACTGTGTGTAGTGGAGAAGGCCCTGGCCAGCACACTGGCTCACCAAGGCCTCAGGGCCCAGGACGAGGACTCAGACCCTCAGGGCTGAAGAACAGAATGGAAATGTGAATGCCGGCTGGTTTCTCAGCAACTGGTTGTTTCCATGCCCAGAGTCGGGAGTGAGTCCTCACAGTCAGAGGGCCCCATCCTGGGAGCCCCGAGTGTGGGACTGTCACGTCAGCTGGCTGAGCCCAGCACCTGGAGCTGGAAGCCTTCACTGAATGATCAGTGAAGTAATAATTAAGTACAGTAGACCAAGAATGGTTGGGAAGGGGCCCTAGGGGTGCAGTGCTTAGACCTCAGTTAGGAGCATGCCAGGACTTGGGAGTAGTGGGCTTAGTCAATCTAGGCGGCTCTCTCCACCCAGCACCCTGGTCCCCTGGCTCCTGCAGTCAGGGCTCTTGCTTCTGTCACTCACCGGGATGACACATGCCCTCCAGAACTCAATTCTGTCCTCTGCAGGTCTCCCTCTGGTTCCTGGCTGGACTCTGGCTCCTCTGAGGCCAGGGAGAGAGTAACGCCCATGGAGTTGGTGGTGCCAACAGCTGCTGCGCCCAGAAAGCTCCGGAGTGGTCCTGCAACAACCACAGCCCTCGTGCGTCACGGACTCATCCCTATAGGTCACAGCGAGGGGAGGGGCATTCCCAAAGACGAGGCGGGAGACCCAGAGGGAGCCGGATGGAGGCGGGAGCCATAGAAGAGCCACGGAGGCAGTGAGGAGACACCCGTCACCTCCCAGCACAGTGCCTGGTTCACAGCAGATGATTAATAAGTGTCTGTGAAATGAAGGGGCTGCTTGTGATAATCATGTCCCTCCTATACCAAGAAGATGTAGTTCGGAGCAGGAGGTAGTTTTTTATTCCTGGGACAAGAGCCACAGTCTTGTCGGTTGTGATGGCTAACAGTTTTAATGGCATCCACTCTTTTGGGAGCATCTGTAATGTGCTAGGCAATGAGTTTAACCTTTTACAGAGATTATTTTATGGGTTCTTAGGAGACAGGTTCCAATACTAGCCCCAGGTTACAGAGAAGGAGCCTGGAGTGCAGGGGGGTTATCTGAGGTGCCCAGGACCTCCGGGCTGGTGAGAGGAGTCCCGCCTGGCCTCTGCTCCAGGCCCTGAGGAGGTGAAGGCTGGGATGTCCAGAAAGCACCTCTCACAAGAGAAGCCCCGCAGGAAGTGGCTGGGGCAGCTGGCGGCCAGCCTCAGGCCAACCTACGGGAGGAAATCACACCCACGAGTGATTTAGGGCCTGCACCCTCAAGGTTAAAGCAAGCAACGGAGCAAGGGAGGGCAGGAAAAAGTATCTGGGTCACACATGCAGTGGAGAGGGGGGCCAGCACCCTGCTGGGGCTCAGCACCCACATCCTCAGCTCAGTCAGATGGCCTGCCATTTCTCTGCCCTGCCCTCCATTGGGTTTCCAAGCCCTGGACCCCTCCCGGGCCATCCCAGCCCCAGAGCTGCCATAGCCACGGACACATTAAGGCAAGGCTATGTGGGGCAGGCCTGTTATCTCTGCCTCAGAGCGAGCAGCCGAGTCTCTCACCCTAGATCACACGTTGTGGGCCAGGCCTTGAGGCTGCCGATGGCCAAGATTTGTGCCCAGTATGAGGACCCCTTCCAAGAGCAGAGGTGGTACCTCCATCCTGCTGCACTCCGGCCTGCTGAAACCCCCGGTCAACCCAGTGGAGTGGGAGGTCTGGGAGGGCCGTGCCCGCTGCTCACCGTGTCTTCCAGACAGCATGTCTGCCTGGCCATGGAAGGTCTCAAGGGCAGGACTCCTACTGAATTAATTTACTCACACATTCCCCATACTGCTTAGTATGGTGCCTGCCATGTAACAGATGCTCAATAGATACTGAATGAACAAATGAATGAAATGAAGATATTGAGGGGGAAGGTCCTCAGCCCTGTGATTACTAGGCATGAACCGCTCTGAGCAAAGAACAAACCCTCCTCCTGCTCTGCCGGTAGTAAAATGCCCTTTAACGCCCAGGCCTGCGGCAGCCACAGAGCTCGGAGCTCCTGTACACACCTCGGATCCCTGTAGTCAGGGCACATCACCACTGCCTCCCCACGTTCTGCCTCTCCAGTGGGAGTTGGGTAACCTGCCTCCAGGCTGATGTTGAATCCTGCACCCAGCCCAGAGACCCCACAGCTTCCCAAACACCCGCTGCTCTAAAGGGCTCCAAGAAGTTGCTGGAGTGTGCGGGGCTAGCCATCTGCTAAGTGAAAGTAAGTGCAGACTGAGTGAGTGGCGGTCCACATGCTGGCCTGGGGGCTCTGCTCTAGGATTGCCCGGGGCTGGGAGCAGCCCTTACCGTCTCTGCGATTCTCTAGGGGCAGCTCCGGCTCCTGGCTGCAGGGGCCCTTCTCCACCCTGCCCCCAGGCGTGGCTCCTCCCCAGGGCTCCTGCAGTGCAGGGGGCCCACTGTTGTTGCAACTGTTGGTGGACAAGGCCAGCAGTGGGTACCTGACCAGGGGGCTGCTGGGCTGGGTCTGCAGGGAGTCGAGTTCACAGGTCCTAAGAACTACACTTCTTGAAGGAGGCACGGGAGTGTCCACAAGCTCTCCCTGGTCACCTGGCCTGTAGGGTCCAGCCAGGGCTGCCTTCCCATGAGACACAGGTGAAGTGGTTTTCCTCGAAGAGGGTGGGGTTGGCATCCAGCCGTCGGAGGCAAGGAAAGCAGTTGGCTGCTGGGCCTGACAGAACTCTGCCCAGTTCTGTTGGGAGGAAGTGCAGACAGTTTCCTCCAGAGACGGGCGGCGTTCTCTACCCTGGGCTTGTCTGCCTGGCCCTGAGGACCCCAACTTCCTGCAAGAGGTCGTGGCAAAGGCTGTCCAGCATGGAGCCTGGAAATCCACGGGATGAGCACAGTGGCTTCCTAGTCCTGGTCCAGGCTGCCACTGGGACCCCAGCGAAGCCCTTTTAGATTCCAGGGCTGGAGGCTTTGAGAAAGCATCTTCTCTGGGAAACAGAGTCCCCTCAGGCATCTGTCCTCTGCCCTCTTGCCCCTCATCTGCAACCTCCAGGTGATCCACTGCAGACATGTAGCACAGGGCCTGAGGGATCCCCTGCAGCTCTGTTTCTGCCTTTCGGAACCTCCTAGGGCCTCCTCGAGGCCTGCAGCCCCGCAGGCGGGGGTGGCTGGCCTGGCCGGGCTGAGGGGTCCCCACCTCCTCACTGTCGGTCCTGCAGCTGTCGGAAGTGTCCGTGCTGTCCAGGGCAGAGTCCACCTCCTCAGGGCGCAGCAGGTCGCCAATGTGCGTTTCCCGGATGCATTCCATGCGGAGCCCCTGCTCAGCAGGGAGGAGCCTGACCGGGGTGCTGGGGCCCCGAGAGCTGAGGGCCTCTGCTTGCACCTCCTCCACCCCACAGGCGGCCTCGCGCTCCTGGAGGACCTGGGACCCTGGGGGCGCCTGCCCCTGGCCAGGGCGTGGGTCCTCCACGGGGCTGCCGCAGGCGCAGCACTTCCCCTCGCTGCCCCGGGTGGGAGGCGGCGCCAGGAGGCCCCTCCGGTCCTGGCCGCCCACAAGCCTGCAGAGGGTCCCTTTGCCCGCGTCCCTGCACCGGCAGCCCCCACTGATGTAATGGGCGAGGTCAGGCTTGGAGCGCAGGGGGCCCCAATCCACCCTTTGCAGCGCGGAGCTCGGCACTTGGCGCTGGCGCTGCTGCAGCCGCTCCAGGTAGCGGGACTCGGCGTCGCGGGCCGACTCATCCTCAAAGCGGACGTGGGACGGTGAGGTGCCAGGCTTGGGCCACTGCCCGCTGCTGGACTCTCCGCTGGAGGAGTCACTCGTATTCCCGTTCTGGAGGTTGTCTCTGAAGGCAAAGGTCATTCTCAGGTCCAAGGCTGGGCTTCTCCCACCATCTCTGATGGGGAGACAGGAGAGCCGTCACCACAGGAAGATGGGGAGAAAGGCACCTTGGGGCACAGGTGCCCTGTGGTAACTACAACCCCGAATAACCAGAGCAGCTTAGGAGCCCATCCTGGTCCTGAGACACACTAACAAATTCTTTACATTCGGCTTCCCTGTTGCCTAGCTCAGCCTGTGTGAAAATGAAACATCATTAAACTTGGGACTGTACTGAGGATGATAGGAAGTCCTGTGCTGGGTGTGTGTACGCATTCTGAGGGCATGGGCCTGGCCATCACGGGCATCTGGTGCGATGAAGGAACTGTGGCAATATAGAGTTATTTGCTATAAAGCTTCAATGGGAAGAGGGTATTTTAAGTCTCTATGGAGACTGTGTGGGACCTGAAGTCAGGGTTTCTAAGCATTCCTGTTCCCAGAAAACTTCCATTTGGGCTTCCTAATCATGCTTAGACAAAACTTAGAGAGTGGTAGAACTACTGTTTCTCTTTGGACTCTTCGCCCTCTGTTCCCACATGGCTCGTGCCCCTTCGCAGTCTCATCCACACACTCCTCCTGACAGGCTGTGGCAGTTACTGTGCGGGCAAGAGTCCACATCCTTTCGTGCTCTGGGAGACACTGTGGCTGGTGGTCAGCTCCTGCTCTGCTCAAGAAAACATCCGCATAAATGTCACATGTGGGCCCCCCTGGGGGCAATGGACCCAGGCCCACTGGCCATTCCTTATCAAAGGCTAGTAATAAGGACCATACCTCTCCCTTCCTTTCCCCCGCAGCAGCTTCCCCACCAATCTAAGTGTTTGGGATTCACCACATTTCTCTCATCCACCACTTTTTATCACTCGCACTGGACTCCTGCCGTGCTCTCTTACCCAGCCCCTCTGCCTCCGGTCTGCTGGTCCTCATGGAGAACCGCTTCATCCCAGCAGCCCCCAAGGAGGCACAGAATCAAGTTCACAGTCTGGGGGGGAAATTCCCCGCTTTCCTCTCTCTGTCTCCCACCACCACTTGTAGGGCCTCCGGGTTTCTCACCCTATCCACCTCATGCAGACCTCCCACCACTGTTTCCTGGAATCTTTCTTAACCTGCCCATATTTGAATCCTACTCATTAAATCTTAGGTATCATATAGACACCATGTATGATGGTTAATTTACATGTCAACTTGGCTAGGCCAAGGTGCCCAGTACTTAATCAAACGTTATGCTGGATGCTTTTATAAAGATTTTTTTTGGATATAATTAACATTTAAATTGTGGACTTCAATTAAAGCTGATTCTCCTCTGTGATCTGGTGTCCTCGTCCAATGTTGAAGGCGCTACTAGAACAAAGACCGATCTCCCCTGAGCAAGAAGCGTTCTGCTATCGGACTGCCTCTACATCTCAACTGCGACTCTTCCCTGGATCTCGAACCTGCCGGCCTACCCTGAAGATTTTGGACTTATCAAGCCCCAATGATCATGTGAGCCAATTCCTTAAAATAAACCTTTCTTTCTTTACATATATACATGCATCCTTTAGTTCTTTCTCTGCAGAACCCTAACTAATAATAAATCTCCCTCCTCTGAATACCTGTACCAGTCACTTGTCATCACAGACTCAGGTTAGTGCTGGAAGGGCCTGCCTTGAGCACATCGTCCTTCCTCATTCCTACAAAGGAGTGGCCACCTGAAGCCAGTTCCTGGACTGACCAACAGGGAAAAGATTAGCTGTAAGAAGTTTTTCTCCCTCAGAAGGAGCCATGAAAACAGAATTAGACACTGACCATGCTGGTGGTCAGGCCCTGTCTGGAGACAGGAGCCTGTGTTTTAGAGATCTGCTACTTTCTTCCAATTACCCAGAAGTGTACCTCTGTAGATAGTTTTCTATGCTGGCATACTTTCTGTGTTATATCAACTGTTTTTAGTCCTCCAAAGCACCTTTGAAGCTTTCCCTGGCTAAACCCTCCTTCTTCCCTTCCATCTACTATAAGAATTAAACTCTGCTTCAACACATACTATACACGGCACAGTGCTCAAGCTTGCCATTACAGTCCAACAACATATAATGAAATGTGTGTGGAGCAGTCAGTGGTTTTACTAATCCTTCCTCTAACTGGATGCTTCAGTGGTTCTGGAAGAAGGATGCCAGTGCTCTCAAAAAGGCTGCCTTAACATGGATTCCTTCCTCACCAGATTTACAGCTACCTAACAGAAGGAAAAATATGGTATGCAATTAAAAGGAAACGAGTTCAGATAACAGCAGGAAGAAACCACCTGTACCTCACAATTACTGTTAAAACATGCCAACCAGTGGGAAGAGTGCCCACCGAACTAGAGGATTTCTAGAACTATAAATGGCATTTATTGGACTGTCAGTGTATCCTTCCAGACTATTCTTTTTGCATGGATAAATGGCCTAGCCTGTCTGGCTCAGGTGAACATGACCAGTGACCTGGAGGTATGGCCACTGCTAACCACCTTATCCTTCTGCATCTCAACAGTAAAGCTTCTGACTAGCGTCACAGCCCTGATGGGTTGGAATGGTCTGGATTGCTGATGGAGTGGAGAGTGATGTATATGTATAACGGCTGCCCTGTGGGATTGGAAGGTGGACTGAGAGGTCAGAGTTGAATTGTCCAAAACTGATTCCCTGAGAAACCGCAGGGGAACTAGCTTTGGCTGAGAGCTAAGGCATTCACTCACCTGTGCCATAGCAGATCGATGACAACCTCAAATCTTGGGCCCCAGGCCTCTGATCACACCAGGGGAGGACTTGGTGCTTAACCAACTGTGAATACTGAGCTGGCAGAATAAAGCCGGAGCTAAGGTCCCATGTCATACTACACGTATCCTAGCCCCCAGTTCACACCAAGGAGGAGTAAATCCTCCCTAAATCCTGCAGCTTACAAGTGCCCTGGTGCCTGTGCTGGGGCCTCCCTGGAGTCTGACACAAGGCACTCACTAGGTGTCTACACTGCCCTTTGGTGCCATGGGCAAAGGGTGCCTGCATACCTGCCACTACTCCTGACTCCAGAATCTTTCCCCAGTCAGCTCTGCTCCAGGAGAAATTTTTTTTTTTAAAGAAACCATTGCTAAGCAAGTGGATCTGCCTGCTTTGAGAGCTGAGATCCTCTGCTTAAAAGGGCTGCACTGTGGAATACTGAAGAGTTTGACTGATTCTCTGCTTGTCTCACCATGGCTGGGAGTTCCCCCTGAACCTGTGCTGATGACAATTTTCTGTTGGTGACTGTGAAGCCCTGGAGCACCTGAGGACCCCTCCCGCATGTGTGTCTCATTAGCCTTTCAGGCTCCGAGGAAGGAACTGTGGGACAGTCACTCTGGTGGGGTGACTGTCCACGTGGGGTTTCTGTGTCTGCTCTCCAGAGCATTCTTGCCCAGAAAAGGAAGACTCCAGCCAGAGAAACAGTATCACCAGCTCCCCTGACATGCAACAAGGGAGCCCCACCAAGTAGAAGCTGTACTCCTGCTGCAGAGGGGATGCTCTGACTGGCCAGGCCCCCCCAATGCAGAGAAGGTCCCCCAAAGCAGGGAAAACCCCCATGAAGGGAAGCCCCCCCAATGCAGGGAGGGCTCCCCAAAGCAGGGAAAGCCCCCCGGTGCAAGGAAGGCCTCCTCAGTGCAGGGAAGGCCCACTGGGAGATTTGGTACACAGGCTTAGATATGACAGCCCCTGAGCAGGCCCCAGAGGGCAATGCCCTGCTCTGCTGACAGGATGCAGGCTGTACCTTCTGCAGAGGGAAAAAAAACACCCAGCATTAGAGGCAGTATATTTTTAAACTAATAAGGGAGTCCAGTTCCTATCAGCCACATCAGCAACTTTAACTTCTACATATAAGATAAGATAGTGAATTGACCCAATCTGGAATTCATGCCAAAGGTAGAAATAACACTTTCTGTCTGACCTTTAGCTCAGTCATCCCCACCAGCTGTGCAAAGTTTCCGTGAGGACTCTGGAGACAAGCGTGGGGCTGACAAGGCACTTCCGCAGCGAGCAAGCACCATACCCGCCGAGCTCCCCGAGGTGAGGCACTGAGGCATCGCCACAGTCCCCCGTCTCGGAGAGGACTCTGTCTGCCTCAGAACCTGGAGGTGAGCAGCCTCCACGGGAAGCTCTTTCCTGAAGGCCCACTTTCTGCAGTGATGCTGTCTGGACCACACAATCAGCACAACCTACACAAGCGCTAAGTCTCGTCACAGCCACGAACCGACATGGGACAATAACACCTATGGTGTCACCTTTCCAGGCCCTGCAATGTGCTGGCACGTTCTGCCTTTCAGATTAGGAACACCAACCTAGGGGTGCCAGTCCCCAAAAAGCAAGAGATTGTGTTTCTAGGAGCTGCCCAATTTCTACATTGACTTGCTTCCAGAAAACGTAGCTATTGCTATCTTTTCGCCTCCTGGAAAAGCCTGTCTATTCAGGCTTGCCCCAGCCACCTCCGGCCAGACCTGGGATAAAGAAGGCCTTCTGGAGACTGCTCTGCCTGCCCCCCTCTTCCATCCATCTTTCACAAAGCTGCTCTTTGGAAGGAATGATGCCGCTGGGCTGGAAGGGGAGGGGGGGGCTTCTGCATCTGACTGAGGCCTGGGGCCTGTGTTGCACCTCCATGTTAACTCAGTATGGCTCTCTAGGGTGATTTGACAGGCATAACCTTTAGAAGCATCTGTAGCAAGCCATCTGGCGTTGATTTTTCAGCTGCACTCTGCGGATTCACCAGTGCTGCCAAGTCAAAGTAATTCTTTTCTGGACACAGCAGCTGCTAAAGTGGGTCACCTTGCATTTCTACAGCCAGGGGACAGCCTGGCAAAAGGGAGCCTACTTTAAGGTGAGTGACTGGAGCTGTGAGCTGCTGACATGATGTGGGGAAGAGGAAGTATCCAAGAATCTGTTCACAGAGCCCAGGCTGTTTTGCTGATACTCTTGCCTATATTGAGGCTACCCACTGCAACCTAAGTATCTGCAGAAAGTGCAGTGTGAAGGTTCTGTGAAAGTCTGAGGCTCCAGGCCCCATACATATATGGGAAAGAAGAATTAGGATGCTTCAAAGAAGCCATGCCCGTTCCTAACTATTGCCCTCCAGCCAGAGGGACACAAGGCACAAAATGTGGAAATAAAAGGGTAGTCTGTATGGCACCTCTTGCCAGGATTTAGGGTCTCCTGAGCCCCTCTGCTAAGCGTCACAGTGTCAATGAACACAGAGGCAGGCCACGGCCCTCTGCTCATGCTGGTGCCATGGAGGTCCTCAGCCTTCAGAGTGGGCTCAGCACCCCCATCAAAGAGCATGTGGTCCAGGTCCACTAAGAATCCTCATTTCCTCTAGTGCCCTGTGTTGATAGGAACCAGCAGACCCAGCAAGCCCACTGTGCCAAGGAAGCCACAGGCCTCGTCAGCCACAACAACGGTCCTGCCTGGGCCTAGAGCATTTGGCATGGGCTGGCAGGCTCTTCGCAGGCCCAGGTGCGCCCACTCTGGGGTGGTGAGATCTACACATAAGTGGTTCCTTGAGGAGCGTGGTACACGGAACAGATATGACGGTAGGGGTGAGATGTCACTCCGGGAGCAGCCATATCTGTGAAGTGCTGGTCTGAATGTCCTTGAAGTTGTTCTTTTCCCGTCTCTTCATCCCTGATGAGCTCCCCGTCACCCATGGCTCCAGCATCATGAAATCAGCATAGTGCCCAAATCTGCAGTTCTGACCTCTTTCCGCCTCTACAGATCCCCTATCCAAGTGCCTGATAAGTATCTCCAAAGGATGTTCTGTGGGCAACCCCTCCAAAGCCTGACCCTGCACCTAGGCTTCACCCTTTGGCTAAGACTCCACAAACCTCCAGATACCAAGTCAGAACTCTGGGCTCTGTCCTGGTTGCCTCCCCTTTCCCTACTTTCCACATCTAGTTAATTATATAATTAAGGGGTAACACTCACATTAAGGGGTGACACTCACATCATACTCACTACCTGCCAGGTGCTGTTCTAAAACTTGACATGTATTAACTCATATGATCCCCACAACAACCCTTTGAGAATGGCACTATTATAATTCCCACTTTGCAGATGAGGAAACAGAGGCATAGAGACTTCCCCAAAGCCTGTAAGTGGCAGAGCCAGAATTTAAACCCAGCAGTCTGGTTCCAGATTCTTAACTACTTCTCTGCTGCCTCATGAAGCCTTCTTATTTCTGGCTTTTGGCAATCTCGTCTCTATCCCCTCCTCCCAATTGCATCTCACCAGGACCATGGTGCAGTCTCCTCACTGCACCCGGTCCCCTGTGTCCAACACATCCCTGTGTCCAGAATGGTTCTACTGAAATGCAAATGTGATCTTCTCCCACTGCTTCAAATTCTTCAGTGGCTCCTAGCTGTTACGGACGACATCCAAATTGTCCTGCCCATGACCGGCCCCCACTAAGCGATACAGCCTTCATGCCACACCGCCCAGCACGTCCCTGGACTCCAGCCCGGGCTGACTCCTGAGCACAGTGCTTCTGCTCATGCTGTCTGCCCTGGGATGCTCACCCTGACCTCCTTCATCTGCCCGGTCAATATGTGCATTTCTTTCAAGGCCCAGCTTAGAAGCCGCCTCCTCTCAAGCCTCCATATCCTTCCCAGACATGCATGCACATCTTTCCTCTCCTACACCACAGTCCAAGGCATTGTTATCGATTGGTTTGCCTGTCTTCTTCCTCTCTGGAGACTGTGCTCTCTATCCCCCCAGGGAGCCTAAAGTATGTTTTATTCATCTTCCAGTCCTCAGTGCCTGACACTCCGTAGGCCCTCAGTAAAGCCGTGTTGACTAAATGAATTGAAACAAGTGCCTGACATGGGAAACACACACACAGTCAAGAGGAGTGGGCAGTGGCATTCTGGCTAGATCCCATCTCTTCTCCCCACCACAGCCTGCCCTGTCCAACCTGGCCTGGGCCCCACTCACCGGCTGCCCTGGGCAATGGTGGGCATGATATCATGGCTGGCACGGAGCGGCCGGGTCCTGGCCTTCATGCGGGCACGCTGCAGCAGATGCGTGGCCTCCTCATGCCTGGGGCTCAGTACAGGCTCCGACTTGGGACCAAAGGTCCTGCAGAGTGGCATGCAGGCCAGATAGGTGGGAGAGGGATTAGAAACAAATAACATGGATTAGGAGGGATTTAACAGTGCCAGAAAAAGCCCTGCATGTGCCACCTTCCTCGTCTGGCTCCCACACAGACGGCACCCAGCCTGGGGCCTGGGACCGGGATATGGTCCCCGAGTGACTTCGGACAGGGCCAGGGAGCTGGCCCACTTTGGACATCTGCTCAGGAGCTGGAGGGAGAGACCTCAGGTGGATCTAGAAAGGGTAGAGGAGTTTCCAGATCATTCTATTGTTCCTTCCCATGACAGACAGCAGGAGTTATCTGGGAGGAGGGGAAAAAAGGGCCCAGGGTTGTTGGGCTGGGCCTGTGCCCAGCCAGATGGTCTTCCACGCTCCACCTCCCTCTCTCCTTCTGTCTCCCTGCACTTGCACATACCCACGCAAGCTCACACAGCACCACCCTGAGCTCCCACCGCAAACACAAGGAATCAGGGCTCTGTCCATCACAGTTTTACTCCTGTTGGGGAACGACATTTTTCTAAGTCCTGGTGTTTTCTTGCCTCAGCCCTGATCCAAACACATCAGGCATCAGTTGAGGGCTGGGAGACATTAAGGTGGACTCACAGCAAGTCAGCAAATGGCTTGATTTTCATAATAATAAAGGTCTTCTACTAGGCCTCACCACCTACCAGAGATGCCACTGCCCCGCCAGTCCAGAGCTACAGAAAACAACAGCAGCCCCTTTTCAAAGCCATCTCCCGAACAGTGACATACAGCCAGCACTGGGTGACAGTAATGACAGCAGCTCCATGGCGCTCCAACCAAGATATTTCTCTCCAAGGGCTGAGAGCAGGTGTTCCCCCCACCTGACAGATGAGGGTGTTCCAAAGCAGGGGGGCCTTTGGCACCGTGCTCAAGGTCGAACCTCAGTTGTGAGGAGGGCAGACAACAGCCAGCCCCACTGCCTCTAGCATCCTTCCCACATCCCGCATCCCCTCCCCTCCCTGGGTGTGGAGGACGTTCGCAGCGAGAATCAGACGCCATCTTCGATGGCACTTCAGCATCCCCCGTGACTGCCCATCCTCACTGCACAAACACTGGGTCATCCTTACCAGGGAGGATCCACAGAAAGAAAGCCCAGGCATGCAGAGGCTCAGTGGGTGCTCGATCTTGACCTGCAGCCTGCGCAAGCCCATGCATTATGCACCCAACATGTCACCTGAAGAAAGGGGCCTCATCCTGACAGGTGGAAGATAGCAAGTAGTTTCCTGGATAACAGAGACGCGAATGGAACATGCCACAACTCTCAGACCTCCTTGTCTGTCCTCGGACAAGCTCTGGGCAGTCTGATTGTTCTCTTGTTTCTTTTTTCGGTCATTCATCATTTGCACATAAT
>JAVSCE010021061.1:0-57969 GCA_032199065.1 Smutsia gigantea
TTTCTTTCTTTCTTTTTTTCTCTTCCTTCTCTTTTTGTTTGTTTTTTCTTGTTTTTTTTTTAAAGTCTTAAAGAGCCCAGCTGACATATGTGGCACCTACCAGTGACCACTTCTACAGACATGAAAAGACAGAAGAATATGGTACAGACAAAGATCACCCAGACCCAGACAATACCTGAGAGGGAACCTGAAGGGATGGAAATGCACAATCTTCCTGAAAAAGAATTCAGAATAAAAGTCATAACCATGCTGATGGATCTACAGAGAAATATGCAAGAGCTGAGGGAGGAAGTGAGGGAAGTCAGGAAAGACAATGCAGAAATGAGACAAGCCATAGATGGGCTCAGCAGCAGGCTGGATGAGATGCAAGAGACTGTTAATGGAACAGAAAGCAGAGAACAGGAATACAGAGCAGATGAGGAAGAGAGAGATAAAAGGACCTCTAGGAATGAAAGAATATTAAGAGAACTGTGTGACCAATCCAAATGGAACAATATTCGCCTTATAAGAGTACCAGAGGAAGAAGAGAGAGAAAAAGGGATAGAAAGTGTCTTTGAAGAAATAATTGCTGAAAACTTCCCCATGCTGGGGAAGGAAATAGTCGCGTAGACCACAGAAGCCCACAGATCTCCTAACACAAGGGACCCAAGGAAGACAACACCAAGAAACATAATAATTAAAATGGCAAAGATCAAAGATAAGGACAGAGTATTAAAGGCAGCTAGAGAAAGAAAAAAGATCACCTACAAAGGAAAACCCATCAGATTATCATCAGACTTCTCAAAAGAAACCTTACAGGCCAGAAGAGAATGGCATGATATATTTTATGTAATGAAACAGAAGGGCCTTGAACCAAGAATACTGTATCCAGCATGATTATCATTTAAATATGATGGAGGGATTAAACAATTTCCAGACAAGCAAAAGCTGAGAGAGTTTGTCTCCCATAAACCACCTCTACAGGGTATCTTAAAGGAACTGTTCTAGAGGGGAGCACCCCTAAGGCTAAAAAGATGTCACCAGAGAAAACAAAATCATAGCAAAGACAGCAGACCATCCAAATACCAACTAAAGGCAAAGAATAAAACACCTAGTATATAAATAATGGAAGACAAAGAATAAGAAGGGAGAGAAATAAAGAAACATCAGACTGTGTTTACAATAACTTAACAAGAAAGTTAAGTTAGATTGTTAGATAGTAAAGAAGCAACCCTTGAACCTTTGGTAACCACGAATCTAAAGCCAGCAATGGCAATAAGTACATATCTATCAATAACCACCCTAAATGTAAATGGACTGAATGAACCAATCAAAAGACACAGAGTAACAGAATGGATAAAAAAGCAAGACCCATGTATATGCTACCTACAAGAAACTCACCTCAAACCTAAAGATATACACAGACTAAAAGTGAAGGGATGGAAAAAGATATTTCATGCAAACAACACGGAGAAAAAAGCATGTGTTGCAGAACTTGTATCAGACAAAATAGACTTCAAAATGAAGAAAGTAGCAGGAGATAACGAAGGACATTACATAATGATAAAGGGTTCAATCCTACAAGAGGATATAACCATTATAAATATATATGCACCCAGTATGGGAGCACCGGCACATATGAAACAAATACTAACAGAATTAAAGGAGAAAATAGACAGCAATGCATTCATTTTAGGAGACTTCAACACACCACTCACTCCAAGGGACAGATCAACCAGACAGAAAATAAGTAAAGACACAGAGGCATTGAACAACACACTAGAACAGATGGACCTAACAGACATCAACAGAACTCTGCACCCAAAAGCAACAGGATACACATTCTTCTCAAGTGCACATGGAACATTTTCCAGAATAGACCACATACTAGGCCACAAAAAGAACCTCAGTAAAGTCAAAAATATTGAAATTCTACCAACCAACTTCTCAGATCACAAAGGTATAAAACTAGAATTAAATTTTAGAAAGAAATCAAAAAGGCTCACAAATACATGGAGACTTAACAACATTCTCCTAATTAATCAATGGGTCAATGACCAAATCAAAACAGAAATCAAAGACTATATGGAGACAAATGACAACAACAACACAAAGCCACAGCTTCTGTGGGACGCAGCAAAGGCAGTTCTAAGAGGAAAGTATATTGCAATCCAGGCTTATCTAAAGAAGGAAGAACATTCCCAAATGAATAGTCTAAAGACACAATTACTGAAATTGAAAAAAGAAGAACAAATGAGGCCCAAAGTCACCAGAAGGAGGGATATAATAAAGATCAGAGAAGAAATAAATAAAATTGAGAAGAATAAAACAATAGAAAAAATCAATGAAACCAAGAGCTGGTTCTTTGAAAAAATAAACAAAATAGATAAACCCCTAGCCAGACTCATTAAGAGAAAAAGAGAATCTACACACATAAACACAACCAGAAATGAGAAAGGAAAAATCACGACGGACCCCACAGAAATACAAAGAATCATAAGAGAATATTATGAGAATCTATATGCTAACAAGCTGGAAAACATAGAAGAAATGGAAAACTTCTTAGAAAAATACAACCTTCCAAGACTGACCAAGCAAGAAACAGAAAAACTAAACAGACCAATCACCAGCAACGAAATTGAATCGGTAATCAAAAACTACCCAAGAACAAAACCCCCGGACCTGATGGATTCACCTCTGAATTCTACCAGACATATAGAGAAGAAATAACACCCATTCTCCTTAAAGTTTTCCAAAAAATAGAAGAGGAGGGAATACTTCCAAACTCATTCTATGAAGCCAGCATCACTCTAATACTAAAACGTGGCAAAGATCTCACCAAAAAAGAAAACTACAGACCAATATCCCTGATGAATGTAGATGCAAAAATACTCAACAAAATATTAGCAAATCAAATTCAAAAATACATCAAGAGGATCATACACCATGACCAAGTGGGATTCATCCCAGGGATGCAAGGATGGTACAACATTAGAAAATCTATCAACATCATCCACCACATCAACAAAAAGAAGAACAAAAACCACATGATCATCTCCATAGATGCTGAAAAGGCATTTGACAAAATTCAGCATCCATTCATGATTAAAACTCTCAACAAAATGGGTATAGAAGGCAAGTACCTCAACATCATAAAGGCCATATATGACAAACCCACAGCTAACATCATACTTAACAGCAAGAAGCTGAAAGCTTTTCATCTAAGATCAGGAACAAGGCAGGGATGCCCACTCTCTCCACTGTTATTCAACATAGTACTGGAGGTCCTAGCCACGGCAATCAGACAAAACAAAGACATACTAGGCATGCAGATTGGTAAAGAAGAAGTCAAATTGTCAGTATTTGCAGATGACATGATATTGTACATAAAAAACCCTAAAGACTCCACTCCAAAACTACTAGAACTGATATCTGAATTCAGCAAAGTTGCAGGATACAAAATTAACACACAGAAATCTGTTGCTTTTCTATACAGTAATGATGAACTAACAGAAAGAGAAATCAATTCCATTCACAATTGCATCAAAGAGAATAAAATACCTAGGAATAAACCTAATGAAGGAAGTGAAAGACCTGTACTCTGAAAACTACAAGACACTCCTAAGAGAAATTAAAGAGGACACTAACAAATGGAAATGCATCCCATGCTCTTGGCTAGGAAGAATAAATATTGTCAAAATGGCTATACTACCTAAAGCAATCTACAGATTCAACGCAATCCCTGTCAGACTACCAACAGCTTTCTTCAATGAACTGGAACAAATAATTCTAAAATTCATATGGAGCCACAAAAAAAAACCCGAATAGCCAAATCAATCCTGAGAAGGAGGAATAAAACAGGGGGAATTACACTCCCTGCCTTCAAGCTCTACTACAAAGCCACAGTAATCAAGACAATTTGGTCTTGGCACAAAAACAGACCCACAGACCTGTGGAACAGAATAGAAAATCCAAACATTAACCCAAACATATACAGTCAACTAATATTTGATAAAGGAGCCTTGGATATACAATGGGGAGGTGATAGCCTCTTCAGCAGCTGGTGTTGGCAAAACTGGACAGCTACATGTAAGAGTATGAAACTGGACTACTGTCTAACCCCATACACAAACGTCAACTCAAAATGGATCAAAGACCTGAATGTAAGTCATGAAACCATAAAACTCTAAAAAAAAAAACATAAGCAAAAATTTCTTAGATATAAACATGAGCGACTTCTTTATGAACATATCTCCCCAAGCAAGGGAAACAAAAGCAAAGATGAAAAAGTGGGACTATATCAAGCTGAAAAGCTTCTGTACAGCAAAGGATACCATCAGTAGAACAAAAAGACATCCTACATCATGGGAGAATACATTCATAAGTGACATATCCGATAAGGGGTTGACATCCAAAATACATAAAGAACTCATGCAGCTCAACAAACATAAAGTAAATAATCCAATTAAGAAATGGGCAAAGGACATGAATAGACATTTCTCTAAAGAAGAAATTCAGATGGCCAACAGGCACATGAAAAGATGCTCCACATCGCTAATCATGAGAGAAATGCAGATTAAAACCACAATGAGATATCATGTCACAGCAGTGAGGATGGCCAATATCCAAAACACAAACAACAACAAATGCTGGTGAGGATGTGGAGAAAAGGGAACCCTCCCACACTGCTGTTGGGAATGCAAATTAGTTCAACCATTGTGGAAAGCAGTATGGAGTTTCCTCAAAAAACTCAAAATAGAAATACCATTTGATCCAGGAATTCCACTCCTAGGAATTTGCCCTATGAATGCAGCAGCCCAGTTTGAAAAAGACAGATGCACCCCTATGTTTATCACAGCACTATTTACAATAGCCAAGAAATGGAAGCAACCTAAGTGTCCATCAGTAGATGAATGGATAAAGAAGAAGTGGTACATATACACAGTGGAATATTATACAGCCATGAGAAGAAAACCTACCATTTGCAACAACATGGATGGAGCTAGAGAGTATTATGCTCAGTGAAATAAGCCAAGCTGAAAAAGTCAAGCACCAAATGATTTCACTCATATGTGGAGTATAAGAACAAAGAAAAAAAGTGAAGGAACAAAACAGCAGGAGACTGACAGAACCCAGGAATGGACTAATAGGTACCATAGGGAAAGGGACTGCTGAGGATGGCTGGGAAGGGAGGGACAAGGGGGAAAAAGGGGCATTATGATTAGCAGATGTAGTGTTGGGGGGGCACGGGGAGGGCTGTACTACTCAGAGAAGACAAGTAGTGACTCTATAGCATGTCACTACACTGAAGGACAGTGACTGTAATGGGGTTGGTGGGGGGGACCTGATGAGGGGAATAGTTTAATAACCATAATATTGCACATGATATTTTAGATTAATGATACCAAAATCAATTATTTAAAAAGTAACATATGTGCACAGAATGATATTCAAAATATATAATAACTGTCTTGGAGGAGACACTGGCCAGTCAGACAGGACACTGACTAACATCGGCCGTAAGAAACTCAATGGCTAGATAGAGTGGGCTTTTGTAGACTAGTGAATTAGCATGACATATAACAAAAGATGAAGTCGAAAGGCAGGAATTTACACTTGAGTTTGAAAGAGAAAAAAAGACTATGACAGGGAGAGAACTCTCTCTCTTCTTCTTCCGGAAAAGTTCAAGGTAGGTGATTTTGATGACTTCGCATCTGTAGGAAGGGTTTCTCTGTTTTCATTCCTAGCTAATGACCTAAAAGACTTTTTAACACAGGTGTGTGTCTGTAACTCCCGCCAGCTCCCACCTTCTCCAGGCAGGGCTTTGCTCAGAAAAATGAGCACTGTCTGCCTCACCACCGCTCCAGGATAATAATTTAGATTTTCAATGTTCTGAGGTTTGCATTGAATGGTGAAGGAATTGGTATGGCTTATTTTGAATATTCAAGGTGAGATAAGCTTTATCAGGATTAAGGACGAGGTTAAATGCTAAAAATGACTCAGTCCATCCCAAGAGAGATGGAATGTGCAAACAGACAATGGCCAGACCAGTTATAAAAACAGAATCTGACCCAAACCAGCAGCAACCTGCCCTGGAAACCAACCCCTTATTTATAGTAAATTACGCAGGAAGCCAGATTGCTCTCCAGTGACAAGCCAAGAGGCTAAACAATAACTTTTGCAACAGTTGGTCCCAAATAGTCAGGACATGATCAACAATGGACAGCTTCTCTAATGTTTGCTCTCACTTCTAAATTAGGACCAACAGAAAGAGGAAATAGGCTCCTCTAACCAATTAATGGGGTGCCCCGCTACTAGCCTGCTCCAGCTTCCCCAGACGGCTCCTCCACTAGAGCCTGCCCAAACCTCCCCCACTATAAAGTTTCCCCACTCCTCTTCTGGCCTTTGGTCTCTGCCAAAACACAAGTGTTGGTGGCTGCTCCTCTTGCTATATATAATCAGCCCTGAAAATGTAGCCTTCACATACTTACAGTTGGTCAGTCTTCATTCCCACAGTGAATCAGGGAGGCCCCACTAAGGTCCAGACTGCACTGCCCGTCAGCATGGACCCTGGCCTTCAGCCAGGTGTGGTACCCACAGTGACCCCCTGTGCCCTGCTGCTCATGGCTTGTCAAGTCCATGAAGATGTGGGAAGTCAGCACTGGATCTGAGCTCTGCTCACCTTGGTTTGTGTTCCTTAGCTATTTTTTCTTAGCATGGTACTGGGTTTTGTTTTAAGTTCTCCTTTATCTGGCATCCTTAGTGTGGTCAGGCCATTCCTATTTGCTGGCTTTTTGTTTCTGTTATGTATTGTACTGTCTAAAAGTGTTGCTGTCATAAGGAGAGTCACAGGGTGGAGCACAGGGGTTTGAGGTGACCTCACAGGCCAGTGGGTTTGTGATTCCTAAGAGACCACCATCCACTTGCAGAAGCTTTGCTGGTGGGTCAGCAGTGAAACTGGACATGGCTCTCCTTATGCCTTGATCTGTGTCCTGAGAGCTTGGCTTTGATTCAGAGCCAGGGTTCTCCCTGGTTTTCAACCTGCCAGGGGGTGGACTCTTAGGTCTTGATTTGAAGGTGATGAACCATTAGGTTCAGATGAAGATATGAAGTGTTCAAGCCTTACATTCCCACCGACTGTCACTATTTCAAGGGCTCCTTCTGTGACCAAGGAAAGTTCATAGAGCACAGTACTTTATCTTGTTGGGAAATCTAGCCTTGTTTGAAAATGTTAACTTCTTCTAAAAGATGTTATAAGCTTAATAGTAATACTCAAACCTGGCTAGATTTGAGGACATTAGTGTTCCACAGGCTAAACTGGGGTGATTGGGAATCTTTAATAATGATGTAGTTAGGGCTTCCTAACTCCATTATCATTTTCAAGAAGTTATTCTAAGAAAAATAAACAAAAAGAAAGAAAAGTGCTTTGGGTAAGAATCTGTTAATTGAATTGATATTTATAATAGTAAAAAATATAGAAAATAAGTCAAAATAAAAAAAGTGGAATAATTTGTCTATTACATTAGATTTGGCATCTAGCATAGCTCATGGCAGAGTAAGTGCCAAGTTAAAAAAACAAACCTAATTAAATGGACTATAATTAAATTATTAAAAGAGGTGAGTAGGAAAATAATTTTCTGCAGGGAACATATTTAGAAAAACATGTAAGGTTTTCATTTGAGTGCAGATGTATGTGTAATCTATAATCATAACTATGAAAGTAGCCTATTAACTATGAAAATAGAAAAAATTTCTAAGTTTTAAGATAGAATAATTATAGAAAAATGTTTTTTAACTTTATTTTCTATGTTTTGAAAGATTGCATTTAAAACACTAAAAAAATAGTAAGAAATACTAAGAGTATATTTGACTTTATGTAAGTTGTAAATGGAAGAAACCATTGACTTTGAGTTTAATTGTTTAAAATAAAGTTTTTATAGTGATTAATAAGTCTTCCTAAAGCCAAAACTGTTTTTGGATGACTTGTTGGGTCTGTAAACTGAAGTGAGTAAATACATCTGACAGGCATTTGATTCACACACATACCGGCACATTCTTCAAGACTGTTCTTCTTGTTTAAAACTCTCTGACATAAGATTCTTGCTGACATCGATGGATTTCATGTCATTTTTTTCATTAAAGCAATGCATAACTGATGTTGGTTTTGCCAAATTGACTTCAGTTTCTCATTGGTGAGAAGTTTATTATGAAATGAAAGGTTCCAGTACATTAAACTATTCCTGTGAAATTCTGCTTTCTGAATTGTCTTCAGGTCTTTTTATGCACTCTTTTCCTCTCTTAGCTGTTGCAGTTAATGACCAATATATTCAGGATTGAATGCACTCCTGTAGCCCATAATAGTGTTAATTAGTGACTAAATCTGACAGGGTATAATGATAATTCACATAATGTTTTCTATTCAAAATGACATGCATGACAATTGAACGTGCAAGATGTTTATTCACTCCACAAAATATACACTAGCATATTGATAAGAAAACATTGCCATATTTAGGTTAACAAGGACTAGAATTCATTTGAAGGTGGCTTAATGCATTATCTCAGTTATTTTCTGACAATTCATTGGTTTATAAATTTTAACTGTCATGGCAAAGATCCCTTATCCATAACAGTAAAACCCTTGTGACCTATAGTAACTTATATAAAGGAGAATCTAGTCAGTTTGGCAGAACATTAGGCAGTTTTTATCGATGATATAAGGATTTCTATGAAACTAAGTACAAGGAGATTCCAAAACACTGTTCTGATTCACAACCCCTGTTTATAAAGACACATTTAGTACTGTGTATCCTTGTTGTAAGCAATCTCATCATACACACTTTCAGTTGTTAATGTTTGTATAGTATTTTCCTTTCTTAAACTGCGTTTGAATATCTGCTTTTAAGTTGTAACTAAGTGATGCTTGCAGCCACGAAGGGTTCTTGCCGGCCTTTGTCCCATTATAAGTAACCTGAGCGCTCAGTTGTCAGCCCAGACCCTGCACTGCCTTCCTAATCACAACAGCATTGGGAAAACATGAAACCAGGGGGCGTTTTGTCTCATTCCCCTTTGCCGGAGGATCAGATATAAAACACAAAACAATTTGGAAAAAAGACAGGTGGGGGAAAAGGAATGATTGTTTGTTTCCTATCAGAATTTGGGCAGAGAGCAGAAGAGTGGGAGACTGTGTCTTTTCCAGCTCCCAGTCTCTGCTGCTGAGGGGTGTTTCTGAAAAGAGGGATCCAATTTCTGAATTTCATCTGAAGGATGCCACCCATCCACATCTGTGAGCAATGGGCTGGCCGGGAGGCCCCGCTCTGGCTGAGACCGTCCCAGACATCAGAGACCACAGACTTCACCCTGATTTGAGCTGAGCCCAGGGATGCTCCTGGTCCCTTGCTGGCCCGCCGATGGCCCTGTAGCCCCACTGCCTGGTGTGGCCAGCAGTGGAGGTGTGTGAAACCAAAGATGCCACCTGCCCTGCTGCTTGGGAGCCAGTTTTGTCAGCAATCACCTTCCTCCCTGCAAGACCCAGAAACCCTACAATGCAGAAGTGGCTCTGTGAAGAGGTGGAGCAGGAAATGCCCAAAAGGGGAAGACATCAGTGAGAAGCAAATTTGAGTTGGACAGTGAATGAGATAATGATGCTTGAATTTGAATAAAGAATTAGGGGATCAGACAAAGCATCCTAGTGCAGACCAAACTAAGATCTAGAGCTAGCATGATCTCAGTTGCACAAAACATTACTTCTTCAATTCCTAGATTTGCAGAATGTAGCACAGTGAAACCTCATGCTCCTTAGATATATTAATATTCCACATGTACTTGATGGAGATGGTAGATAAATTAACATTACTCTCAATTTCAAATGAAGAATTTGAGTCTTAAATGGACTCAGGTTTGGTTCTTAAACCAGAGTCTCCTCCCTCCCCCTCAGTGGTCAGCCCATTCCTTCATTAGCCTCCCAACATCCACCAAGTGCTCTCTGGTCCTTACAGAGAGGACACCATTCTGCCTTCTCTAGTATTAACACACATTTTATATTCTGTTGCTGTTCTGTGGCCCCTGTAATGAACTTTGCAAGGTCAGTTCTGCCTGTGTGGTTTTATGTACGCTGCTCTCCAAAGAACACAGATTGAGAAGAGCAAGCAGACAGGGTATGAGTGAATTAAGCACTGCTGGTGATGTAGGGAGCAAGGCATGGATTCATCAGGACTTGCTGAGAGCGCAGCAAACCCCTCAGAGTACCAGACACAGAGGCGCAGGGCCACCTTAGGGAGACCC
This sequence comes from Smutsia gigantea, assembly GCA_032199065.1. Lineage (NCBI taxonomy): Eukaryota > Metazoa > Chordata > Mammalia > Pholidota > Manidae > Smutsia > Smutsia gigantea. Next base: position 10,264 of record JAVSCE010021061.1, read on the forward strand.
ACCGTCACACTCAGGAGGCTGCAGGGGGCAGGAGGCGGCGACCAACGCGTGTGATGTTTGGCCCAACATTTTAGTAACTTTATCTAGGCTGGTGTGTTGGCAATATCTCCTTAGGCTCTGATTCATTAAAGTTCTGGAAAATAATGAGTGACAAAATTATTTCTTAAAGGTTTTTTCCTTGAGACGGATGAAATTGAAACATTAAAAAAATTGTCCAAAGCAGATTTGCTTTAAGAAGTCCTACTTGCTTTAATAGATACTTTGCTTTATATGGTGAGGAAAAAAGCATAAGAAAGTCACTCACGTGCACACATTAGACCCCACCAACTTCCCATTATACTTCACACTTACAACTATATGTTGAGCTCCCACCATATACAGTATGCTGTGGTTAGAAGTTCGCATATTTGCAAAAAGTAAAATAACATGGGTATTGCTCTCAAAGGCCTCATAAAATAGTGAAGTGATAGATAATCAGCAAATAAGACACCTTAGAAAACAAAGGTGGAAGAAAAGATGATAAAAATGTTTCGTCCTAAATGATACAGAGCAAGACTGCTTTACTGAGGTGGTGATATTTAGGTGGCTTGGTATGTGCTCCAGCTGTGCGTGCTCTGCCCTCAGCTCTAAATTCACCCTCTATGCGCTGCTTTGGGACCTTGGAGCTGGACCCACAAAGCGCTTCCCCTGTGTCGTCTGGCACGAGTCAAGTAGGGGCGCTGGAGGGATGCTGTGCAATTTAATATGATCCGTTAGGCCTAATGATAATCTATATTCTTAGCTAATTTTTATCAGGTAAAAATGGATGAGATTAACTATTGATGATTTGCAGTATACTTTATCTATGTTTCAATGTGTACTTCCTAAAATTCTAAATACCCTTACCTCAGCACTGAGTATTTTTTAAAATATTCTTTTACATTTTCAAGCATGTACAAAAATAGAGACAATGATAAAAGAACCCTTTGAACTCATATCTTAGATTTATAGTTGTGGAAATTTTGGTATCCCTTATTCTTTTGTTTTTTTATTACCTATTTCTTTAAGGTAAACTACATGCATGATGATGTTTCACTTTTAATAATTCATGTACATCTACACAAAAAAGGACATTTTTTAATATACCGATAATACCATGATCACAACTGACAAAACAAGTCATTCCTTGCGGCAGTCTATTACTCAGTAAATTTGCAAACTCCACATCAAAATATCTTTTAACACATAAGAAGGCATCTAAGTCTCCCCTACTAAATTTGGTGTTAGGTGTCTTTTAAACAACAAGAGTACCTCCCATGGCTTTATGCACTAGTTCACCTGAATGACTTGAAGAAAGCAGACCTAGTCAACTGTCATCATGGTGATATTTGGCATGTTCCTCTATCTTTTCAATTTCCCACACCCAGTAAATAACTCAAAAGGCTTCATAGGATGACTTTTGAATTTTTTTTAGGTAGTGCTATGAATATCAGGGCCCACACAAGTTGTATTACACCAAAATATTGACTCATTTCCTGAAGGTGGGTTTTGAAAGAAGGTCAGTGGACTAGTACATGATGACTTTTAAATTAAAAGAAAACTACAAACCAATTACCCGGTGTTCTAAAGGGAGATGTAATTGTTCCTATCACAACGAATTTTTCATTTTAAATAGGGAGCCACATGTTTACTCCAAACCAAACCAAACCAAAAAATCATGTTAGGTAAATGTCACCTCACACAAGTGCTGTGGCTGTCTTGTGTTGAATTAAAAAACGACTTCCTTTAGGAACCTGGTTCTTAGGATCTAAAAGTTCACATAGTTTCTTGGGAAATTGTAGTTCTCAATACTATGTTGAGTTTTAACATATTACTGAAACAGAAGGGAAAAATATAAAAGATGAGGTAAAATGCACTGACATATGAAATAACAAAGTGATAGCTAAATGATCCTAAGCTATAATAAAAATTTTAAACTCACCTGAACAGTCAGAAAAATGTTTCATGAATATCTATAAAGATTTGAAAATAAAACTTTGTATTTACTGCATACTCAATTATGTGCACAAGACATCATTGCCATGAGAAGAAACAGAAATTTTAAATAGAGCAAAGTCACCAACAGTCCCATTCCTTATTTTCTTTAAGAAAACAATGCTAACCCATCAATGAGATCTAATCTGGTGACGGGACAAGTTTTTGCTTTAATGGTAGAGCTAATCTTGATACATTTCCAAATGCCTAAGTATTTTTTCAATATTTACATATAGTATATTGTGATAACATGAAAGAATTTCTTTAAAATTTATGTTCCTTGAAGAGAACTTGTTTAACAAAATTAATTTCATGACTTTAATAACATTGTTAAGATTTTTGTATTTTTCTTTTACTTACACCAAGGCTTCCTGCCATTATATTCAACAGAAAAAAGAATGACTTTCCATATGGGATTAACTAATCGGCAGACTGACTCCTACATCTAAGCCACCATGAACACAACCGCACACATAAGCTTATGGACCTTATTCACGTTATTCTCTTGATCAACTTTATCTCATTTTTTAAATACATATTAATGTAAACTATGAAGAATATTTTAATGACCATCTGTTTTCTTATCCAAACTACCCTTCTGGTTTTTTGTCTCAAGACACTCTTTCCTGTATTTCATATTCTAGAATTTAGACAAGTCCTGAGCATGTTCTGTACCATCTTGGGGTTTCACGACCTTCCGCAGCTGGGTGCCCTTCTCATAGCCTAGCTTTTAGAACCACTGATTGCCAGCATTTTTGTTTGTTTGTTTTTAAGGTCAAAGACTTCACTTTCCTGAACTATTGATGGCTTGGCCTGTATTCTTCTTATCATAACTCACACATTGTAACCTGTTATCATGGACCACTTGGTGGCCCCAATGATATGTCCACTTTCTAACTGACAGATGATCCTGGATTATCCAGCTGGTCTCTAAATGCAATCACATATGGCCCTAAAACAGAGAGACTGAGGCAGATTTACCACAACACCACTGGAGAAGGCCATTGAAGATGGAACAGAGAGAGGGAGGCAGCCACAAGCTAAGGAGTGCCAGTAGCCACCTGAGGCTGAAGAGGTGGGGGAGGGGTTGCCCCCAGAGCCTCCCGAGGGATCTGGGCAAGCCCACACCTTCACTTCAGACCTGCAGCCCCAAAACAGCAAGAGAATACATTTTGTTGTTTCGAATCTCCAAGATTTTGGCAATTTATTATTGTATTCCATTAACTGTGTCTAAGTCTAGTTTGGCCAATATTATTTCAATGTTTTCAAGAGTTTTAACTGGACCTTAGTTATCTTTTCTAAAACACCTAAATTAGTATACACCACACAAAAGTAATATTTGGCTAGGTACTCGATATGCAACAAGCAACAATATGAACATACCCCCACCCTAAGAAAATCCATTTGTAATGGGAGTTTATAGGCAGACAAACTGAATCTTAAATACAGTATGTTTTACTTTATAGATATTAATGTGCTATGGAACTATTAATGTGACCTTGACCCTGAATTTGGAACATTTGGGAAATACATAAATAAGGGCTTTAGTAAACCTGGATGTTGAAAAAATTTCAAGCAGGCAGGAAATGGGGATAGATGCCGGAATAGACATTGCTGGGTGGAGGGGACACATGGCACACTTAGAGACTGGACATTTCGGTCATCTGAGGTTATGGAGAGGAGGCTGTGTGTGTGGGATAGGTGGTGGGGAGGAAAGAAATGAAACATGGCACTTCAAAGGCAAGAAAGGCCAGATAAACATGCTCAAATGATGTAATCAACAGTCTAGCCAGAATTTCAAGTGCAGAGACTCTTGTGTTTTTTACAAAGCACTGAATCTGCTGGTTAGGAAATGGCAGAAGAGGAGAGCAGATAGCAAAGCTATGGAAAAAGACATAGTTAGGAGGTCTCTGGAATAATCTGCACAAGAGATAATGATATTCTTAATTGGACTCTTGGCTCTGTATATGGAGGACTGTGAGAAACTATGGAAATAGTCAATAACAAAACTTAAACAGAATTATGAGGAATAAGGAGATAAAGAAATTCAAATATGATCTTATGTCCCCAGCCATGATGGAGTAACAAGCACATTAGCCCTCTTGCTATAAGCAGCTATAAAACTAGACAAAACATATAAGGTAAACATTTATAGATTGGACACCGAACAGCAAACATACAGCCTTGAGGGAAGGTAAATGAATGAGATGAGTGACAGAGCACACCTGGCTGGGGGCTGGGGCCACTCCCTGTGACAGCAGCAGTGGGCGGGTGGGGTGATTTTGTGGAACTGAAGGGAGACATGGAGCTCAGAGCAACTGAGGAGGCTGGAGTATGGGGGCAGGTTACCGTGAGGGAGAGGAGCTGCGTGAAGAGCTGTGGACACTTGCACGGGATTTGCTCGAGTTCGTGGTTACCCTCTGAACGGTGCTTATGTAGCATGGGACCTTCTCAGACCAAGAAGTAACAGCTTCGAGGAAAAGTGATTTCTGAGCAGCTGTGATCCAAGCAACAGCTGGAGCTTACTCAGGACTGGGGATGTTCAGTTCAAACCAGTAGTGTGCATGCGTGCATGTGTGTGTGCGTGCGTATGTGTGTGTGTGTGTGTGTGTGTGTGTGTGTGTGTGTGTGTGTGTGTGAGGGGGGTGTTTCATTAAGACCTGTGCATTAAGAATGTACCCCAGCAATGCCACATCAGGGGTAACACTAATACCACAAAAGACAGTGCAACTCATTTTGTAAAAGCCGACAAGCAAAAGTCAAAGGGAATAAGCTGATATGAAGGTCTGAACTGTCTGCCAGAAGAAAGAAAACAATATTCAGATAATCTGAAAGATAACAACCATAGTGCCCAGTGTAAAATAAAATAAAAATTAAGTTATTAGATATGAAGATGCAGGAAATTTTAACCTCAACAAGAAAAAAAAGAAACTTCTCAGACATGTAGAAGTTTAGGTAACACAAATGCATTAAGGCTATTAAAATATGCTTAAGATAATAAGGAATCAGTAATCTATTTAGGGAACAAAGAAGGAGTTTTCATAATGAAATATAAATGAAACATAAAATTTTTGAAATGAAACATTCACTCTTTGGGCTTAGTAACTTAAATTATCATTAAATAGGGGGAAAGAGCATTAGAACTCATTCAAATTAAAATACAGAGAAAAGCCTCTTGAAAAGTCCACAGAGCCTCTGTCACCTGAGGGACAATGTTAAGGCTTCTAACAGGAGAGAAGAAGAGAGAGACATGGAGTCGAATGTACGTTAATGATCAGTGGCCATGGTTTTCTCAAACTTGATGAAAAATGTTAACCCAATATCTAAAAAGCTCAATGAACTCCAGGCAGAATAAATACAAGGCAGCAAACTAAGGCATGTTATGATTAAATTGCCATAAACCAATGATAAAGAGAAAAATACTGAAGGAGCCACAGAAAGGAAAAAGACCCAGTATACGCCATGCTGTGGCGTTGGGTGGGATGGATGGATGGCAGCTGCCATGTACGCAAAGCACAGAGAGCAGATCAGGAAATGGTATGCGAAGGGGCGAGAGAGAAAAAGCCCAGCGACCTAACCCTCTGTGTCAAGGGAACACACCCTTCAAAAATGAGAGAGAAATGAGAACAAAAGCAGAGAGAATGGGTCATCGTCATCGGCCGAACTACATGCTAGAGATGCTTATGAGAATTTAGACGGGATAAAAATTCAGATTCAGAGAAAGGAAGGAGGACCCTAATGAGGAAACCATAGATAGGTGTTTAAAAATGAAAGTGTACCTCTTTTAAAATTTAGTTTCTTTAAATGCCAATTTCCTTTGTGAAGCAAGTATGATAACGTTGTTATTTTGTGTTTTAGAACATATTTAGAAATAAAATGTAAAATAGCAGCAGAAAGTACAAGATTGGTAAAAAAAAAGAGTATGCTTTTGTAAACTCCTTTCAACATATGTAAAGAGTATAAAGTTATTTGAAGTTTTCTGTGACAAGCTTAAGATACATATTGTAAGTCACAGAGGAACCACTAAGATTAAAAATGTAGTATGTTTAACAAGGCGATAAAGGAATTCAAATGAAATGGCTGAACTAAAAGATAATTAATACAAAACATCAGAAGAGAGGGAAAAGAGGAGATGGTACTAAGGGAAGGCAAATAAGATGTGTATATAGCGTAGGTGCTGTGATTATTCCGGTAAAGCAAGGCCCGCAGATCAGGAGGCAATTGCCACTGCAAAGATAGGTTGTTATATTCATAGGTCCCAGGACAAGGGGCACACAGAGCCACAGGGGGCACTCGGGGAAGCACCAGGTCAGTGAGGAGGCCGAGGGAGTGAGGGGAAACCCTTACTGTGGTTTCCTGGAATGAGCAGGTAGCCTAGGCTTGGCAAGTGTGAGTGATTTCAGGGGCTCTGGGACACAGGTTGTCTGGCCCCCTGCCCCAGGTGACCAGGGCAAGCAGTAGTGGCCCTGAGTGTGGGAGCCCATAGAGGAGGGCAGGACGTGGGCTATGCCTTGCACATGAAGAGTGAGCTCCCTGCAGTTATCCATGATCTGTAGTAACTGGATCTTCCTAGGAGGCAAGAGTCAGCAAGGCCCATGTTGATGCATCAGAAATGCAGAAAGTAAAGAGGCATGATAATACAGCGGGTCAGCTTGGGCCCAACAGTACAAAAAGAGTAACAATAAATGTAAATGACCTAAGCAATTAAGTTATAAGGCAGACATTGCCCTAGGGAAGTAAGGCAGGACCCAGCCACAGACATGTAGTTTACTGGACACATGCAGTAAGTTTAAAGACACAGGTGGGTTCAAAATAAAAGGGTCCTAAACATCAACCATGTCTGCACTAATCGTAAGAAAGCCAGAGTGGCTGTCTCATGTAAAACAGAAAGGATGATTGCTGAAGTCAAAGAAGGTTGTTTATGGATGAGAAAATAATCAATCTATGATAGATACAGACATAAATTAGCATGAACCTAACAACAGTCTTGGTACATGTAAAGAAATGAAGGTATTTTCTGACTATGAAAGAGTTGCATTTGAGAGTCAATAACATAAAGACATCTAGAAAGGCTGCAAGCATTTGGGAAATAAGCAACACAATTCTAAGTTAAAAAAAACGCACTGGAAATTAAAAACATTTTGAATTTAATCATTATGAAAATATAATCACCAAATTGTGTAGGATAAAGCCAAGATAAAGTGTTTTCAGAATAACTTAGAGTTCTAATATTTGTGTTTCAAATGTTTAGAATGAGTAATCAAGCTTTCGTTTAAAAATGGTATTAAAACAATAGCACATGAATCAAAAAATGTTGTAGGAAAGGAAGTAACCATATGGATAAGAGCTTAAGTCAAAGAAACAGAAAATAGTGAACCTTCCCATGGAGGATTAATGAAATCAAAATTTGGTTCTTCTGAGACATTTGCAAAACCAGTAACCTCTGTACTAGATGAATTAAGCACAAAAGAAAACTCAATTCAGTGATTACAAGAATGAAAGGGGTGGTGATATAACTGGTCCTACACATATTAAAATTAGGAGGGAATTATGAGCAAATGTATGCCAATAATTATGGAGCAGGTAAATATTTGATAAATGATCAAAAAAGACACAGAGAAATAGAAAGGTCAGTTAGGTCTCTATCTATTAGAGGAATTGAATTTGTAATTGAAATATTCCCATAAAGAAAACTGTAAGCCCAGACAGCTTCAACTAAGGATGAATTAATACCAACTTTAGATAAACTTTCTTGAAAATTTGCAAGATATAAATCAATATATAAAAACTAGCAATGGGTATTTGGAAACTAAATTATGAACGTTATCATTTACAAAAGCATCAAAAATATAAAACATCTAGGAATAAACTGAATAAAATATGTGTAATATTTGTGCCTTTAGAAGTCCAAAACATTGCTAGAAGAGTTAAGAGAACATAAAAATATTGAAAAAAGATCATGCACATAGATTGTCTGACTCAGTGTTATTGAGACTGCAATATACCCAAAATGCTGTAGACATTCCAATCAGTCCCTGTTAATTTTAGAAAATGACATTCTGATTTCACCATATATATGGAAATATAAATGACCTAAAGAATGATCATTAAAAGGTAGGACAAATTTGGAGAATTTACACTACATGATTTCAAGAATTATTAGACTCTTCAAGAAAGCCAAACAGATCAATGGAACAAAATGGAGTCCAGAAGTGGATTCATACTTATATAGTAAATTGCTTTTAAAAATATAGTGCCAAAGCTATTCAATCAGTAATGAAGTCTATTCAACAAGAGGTGCTATAAAAACTGGCCATCTATATGGAAAAAAGAAATGAATATTGACAATACAACTCACATCATTAAAACAGTACTTTGTAATGCATCATATACTGTACTGTATATGTAAGGCTTCTAGAAATAAATACAAACCAATCTCTTCTCAACTGTGGGGCAGGCAAAGATTTCTTAGGATCCATTAGACACTACAAAAGGAAAAAAAAGAAGACAATATAAACCTAATCAGTAAAAGCTATTTGTTCATCAAAAAGGCAGAATAAATAATTAATAAGCAAGCCATAGGTAGAGAGAAATATTCACAATATGTATCTGAGTTGTCTCCAGAATATGTGAAAAACTCATGTAACTCATCAGTAAAAAGAAAACTGGTTTAAGAAAATCAACAAAACTACTTCCTTAAGTTACATGATAGAAAATTTACAAATGATGAATAAGTACATGAAAAAGTGCTGGTCATTAGTCATGAGGGAATGTAAATTACAACCACACTGGTATACCATTGCAAAACCACATTCAAATTAATACTATTTATTAACAAGATTGATGAATCCAAACGTTTGTAAGGATATGGCACAACTGAACTCTCATGACTGCACAATGATGCAGCCACTCAGGAAATCAGTCTGGCAGATTCTACTAAGTTAAACCCTTCTCATATGACACAGAACCTCAATTCTCCACAGAAGGATTATGCAGGGTTGTTCATAGCGGCTTTGCTTATAAGAGGCAAGAACTATAAATACCCAAAAAATGCCTGTTGGTAGAAGACTGAATAAAAAAGAGTGTTCTATTCACTTGATGGAATAATGCTCAGCAATGAACAGCCTACTAATAACACAGCATGAATGAATCTTAAAATCATATGTGATGTGAAAGAATGTTGGGAGAAAATGCTGAATTTATTTGCATGCATACAAAGTTCTAGAAAATAACTAGAAAACACTATTCCCCATAGGGGAGTAATGAAATATCTATGTAGATAACAGGGACCTGAGAACACTGAGACCAACATTGTTTTCTAGGTCACAACAGGACAGTGCCGGCCTCTAAGACAATTACTTTCAATGATGGTCATCATGTTATGCCAACTGGGGAGCACTTGTTTTTTGTTTTTAAATTTCAGTGGTCAGGAAACCCTTACCTGGCAAGAGGCAGGTTAGGTAGAAGTCTCACAATACCCAGGACAGTCCAACACCCCAAGGAAATGATGGCTCATGTCCTTCCCAGATATAGGGTAACCCACTGCACCGTTATATGTCTGAAATCCTTTTAGTCCTTGACCCCGATTCTCTTTATGTAAAGACAAAGTATGCTTTACATTATTTATTATTCAATAAAGTTTTAATGAATGCAGTTCCTACTGAGGGGAGGTGTTACTGTGTATGCAGAGTGGGTCACCATTTTGGAGAGTCATCTCACCAATGTCATGGCACATCCTGTACTTCCCCCAACTGACAAAGATTTCTACAGCAGTTCTATGATGGTGTAAGCTTCTGACTATTTCACCTTGTTTTTGTGTGTTGTGCTGAAGCATTATTTATGTGTTGCATGTGTATATATGTATTTAAGTTTTTATGTTATTTCTTTTGTGTATTATGTTGACTTTTGAAAACATATATGAAGTCAGGTTGCATTTCAGCATAGATGAAGGGATGTGCACTCTTTTTTACTGAAGGGGTAATGGACTGGTGGAGCTGAGACACCGTACTGAGAGAAGCCCCACATTGGTTCAGCATGGATGCACCACAATGGAGAAACAGATCAGCGCTGGCTGAAGCAGGTGGATGAGTCAGGGGGGCAGTGCCCTGAGTTTGCGTGCACCTGCTAGGGCATGTGGAGGGCCGGAGAGCACAGCAGGATCCGAGAGGGCCTGAAGTGAGGCAGAAGAGGGAGATGTGTGTGTACACCTTGTAGCTGAAGGAACATGGCTAACTCTGTCCCACCATCCTTCTACTAAAGCCACATTCCTCCCTGAAGAACTGGTGACAGTCTCTTCACTAAGTATTTGAGGTTTCTGTTGTTCATAAGCTTTTCAGTACCTGGAATGGCCTCAGCATATATTCAAAGCTTTGAGTGCTATCTATCTTTTAAGGCTCATTTCTAATGACAGCTTTTCCATAAATGTTTTCTGCTTATGCTCAATGGATACGTTCTTTCCTGGTATTTAATATTTGTAGCACTTTAACTCTGTCTGGTGTAGACTAATACTTTGATAATCAATTAAATGTTAATCACCTTTGCTCACTTATAAGTGACTGTCTCATATATGGCATGTTGTTCTAAGGATTTTATAATTGTATAATTGTACAATTTATAATTGTACACAGGATTGTTCTAACCTATGGGCTAGACATATAAATAAGTACCCAAAAGAATGTTTTACATATTCAATGGAAATATGACAATAGATTCACTTGTTTGATATAAGTAGTTTACTCCTTATATTCCTGTACTCTTCTAGGAACAAGGGAAACCCAATGTAAAATTTCTAGTTCTTTGCAAATCACAGTCTAGTGATCAGGGAAGCACGGAAATAAGGAACCTTTAACAGAACAAAATATTGTTGACAGATTTGGGTCTTTGGGTCAAAAGAAGTCTCCACAGAAAGACAAAGTAAAAGGAGAATTCCAAGGAAACAAACAAATGTTCACAAAGCCAAGATGCAAAAAGATTACAAAAGAAAGGAAAAAAATATATAATTCTTGCCACTTAAATGTCATGGAAGAAATATGGTAGGAGACAGACCTGGGAAGAAAGGTTTAGACAAGACTCTGAGAAATCTTTACATTTCATATCAAGGATAGGAAGTCATTGAAGGTCCCAAAGCAAAAATAAGTGACATGATTAGTTCTGTGTTTTACAAAGATCTTCAAGAAATCTTGGATTGGAATCGAGGCTAGTTAGAGAGCAATCGAATGGACCACGTGACAGCCGCCACTAGGGAGAGTTTCCCATGGGACCTACACAACAGAAACAGCCTTGGGTGAGAAGCTTGTTAGAAATGATTTTGAAATCTAAGACTGACCTCCTGAATTTTCTTCAGTGGAGAAGACGTGAAATTATATTGACATGTAGAAGTTCTTTACGATTCTCACTGGTTCTTTCTGAAAAAGCCATTCCTGTTTGTTGTTTTCTGAATGTATGAGCATTTATCTCTCTTCTTGGTACTTGTGATTCCAATTTGACTTGTTTATTGTGTCATAGACTGTGATTGACTACTTTTTAAGTTTGGGAAATTAACCTGTCACTGTGGATTTGAAAAATACCAATTTAAAGACTATTGTTTAAAGTATAAATATATAAGTAAATTCAGAAATTTGTTTGACAAGAATACCCCATGGGGAAAACATGGTAGGAGAAGAAATAATCAGATAAGCTGTTTATGATGACAAGGGAGACTCTGAAGTGCATGTGAGATGAGACACAGTGACCATCGAGTGTGTTTGGAAGAGATACCTTCAAAGCAAATAGATCCCTTTAACTGGGTGACACCAGTAGAATCAGACTGGCAATTAGTTGTTCTGCAAAATAGAGGCTTTCAGAGATTCAGACAGCAATCTTAGAAAAAGGAGAGAAGTGTTGCTGGGAAGCTATTCAGGGAAAAAAGAAAAAAGTAAGAAAAAAGAAGAAAAAGGAAAGAAAGACTGTATAATACAGATTTTAATGTAGAGCTGTGGGTGCTGTAAAATCTCTTTCTCTGGCTCTTGAAAGATTGGAAGAGATCCCCATATCTCTTTATGGGTTTATATAAATGGACTTTTCAAAAGGAATTTGAATAAGAGAGAAACTATGTTCATAACTGGTGAGAAAACTGTTATAAAAGACGATAAGAGATGTTGGCATAGCAAATAAAATTGATTTAAATTAGATGCTCCTTAAGTAATAACATGGCATGTGTCCGATCACTAAGTTTTTATGTCTAAAGAATTTCTATATATACATATATGTATTTATCTCATGTAGAAAATATATTGAAAGCTTGAAACTAAATATTGTCAATGGCTAGAAATCCCTATGTATTTTATAATCTTGTAATAAACTATATGTAAAACAATAACATAGAGAGAACATGTACAACTTAGATTTGAGAACTAAGGAAATATCTTGGACATGAAATGCCAGGAAATGGCAGGTTTAAGGGCCAGCTGATGAGAACATCCACCAGTTGGCCTGGCCAGTTTTGGATTCATAATCTAGAAGCAGATTCCAGAACATCAGATGTCATAGTTGGGGTACATAGGCTCAATACCAGAGGGGAAGTAAGTGGAGTCAGCCCTGGGGCTGACACTGTGGCCAGACACACTAAGACTTACATCCTAGCTCAGACTTTTCCTATGTAAGCTTGGTAGGGTTACCTGATCTCTCTGTCCATTAGCTTCTTCATTTATAAGGAAAAGGATAAAGATACTTTACGGGACAGAAGTGATGTATACGTAAAAGGAAGGGTGATATGCAGAGGTTGAGACATAGCAGCTACTCCACATACATGGTTCTTCCAGCATATGTGGGAAGTTCAGATCCTGAGTATATCAAGCTCAAGTGATTGGAGATGGATATCATAATAGTAGAAGGACTGTTAGTATTTGCTCTTCATACTTTATATGTAAAGTACTTTATTCTCCATTTGCTCATTTACTTGAGAAAGCCAAGATTTAATTGACTTCCCAAATAATGACCATTAGTAAGTGAGATTCAAATTCTCAGTCATGCCTTCAAATCCATAACAAAATGCAAGTTGTTCATTTCTCCAGAAGACAGAATTGTCACCAGTATCTAACACTCGTGTCCAACACAATGAGGTGTGAGAGTGCTTTACTGATGAAAATACTTCTCTCACCATTTGATATGTTTTTCTTTTCATTATTCATCAAGTAACACCACTCCCATTCAGTGAATGCCAAAGTATTCACGATAGTGCAGACTGTCTTTTGTTGGATATGAAAGAGGTTTTGAAAAAATGTCTAAGAAACCAGTAGTTCTTGAATTTAAAACTGAGCTCCGTTCCCACCCTGGGTGGATGCCCACCCTCCATCTATGAAAAGTGGAGGACTGATTGTGATTATATGTATATAAGGCATGACATCCAAGTATTATTTATAATTAAACATTTTTGTGCTGTTGGAGATGTGACTTGTTCAAGCAGTAAATCATTGGCAAATACTTAGTAGTTAGCTAGGTGGTAGGCTAATCATTAAGCATTTTTATTGGCTTGCAAATCAACATTATTGTCTGTTTAGAGCTCTGTTCTAAAACACTTTAGGAGGTTTTCTTTTATTTTTTTCCTTAACTTCCCTAATGGATTCATTAAGGTAAACCTTAGAGCTTTTCCAGCCACATGGACTTGATCAATATATACTAGTGAAGATAAATCTCAGTTTTAATTTTGATTCTACTGCTTGTTTGTCCTGTTATAAACCTGAGGGCTAGGATTATGCCCTTTGCTTCCTGCAGGATTAAAGCGGCCCTGCTAAAAGCATAGAGCTTCTGGGTTAAGTGCCAGTGAGCTAGGAGAACTGGGAGGGGACGCAGGGGACCAGAGGGATGGAGAGAGCCCGTCTTATCCAGGGCCACAGACCTTACGCCCTACCTTACTTTTGACCCATGGTCTGTCTGATCTTTGGCAGGTCCTTACTCTTTGTTTCTCATTTTCCTCAACAGTAAAACAGGATAGTTTCTTCATAAATATTTCACGAAATGTACTTGCAAAACAGTAAAACATAATAAGGAGAAGACTTAATATTATGGTTAGAAAAAATACTTGAGAGTCACAGCACTCGATCTGACACTGTATAGCTGTGAAATATTTTGCAGGTTGGCAGCAGGTCCCCGAACCACCCATCTACAGGTGGTCTCCACCAGCCATTTTAAGCACACATTCCAGTGCAAATCAACTTTTTTGCTTCTCATTTTCTCTTGTTCTGCAATGCTGACCTTTGACTTTGCTCTGCCCTGTGTTTCCTTCCCCCGCACCCCACAACCTTCACAGGACACATACAGTCAAGCGACATTGCCATCCTTCAGGCTCAGGGGCAGCAGCTTTGTAAAGTTTTCCCTGACTCCCTTACCTACATGCATTTATTTTTCACTTATTAGTCTACAATGACCTTACGGGGGAGTGTTGACTTTGTTTATCTCAGTTTGATTAACAGTCACTCATCAAACTCTGGATTTTTACTACATGGTAACCACATGCCAGAAAACTAAAAGCCAGAAGGGCATATTTTCTTGTATCAGAAAGCACATGACAAGGAGCAGAAGTTTAAACAATGGCTACACCCCTCTGGTGGGTGACAGAGCGGCCTTGGAGAGAGGAACGTACATGCCAGACACCAAGTAGTGCTTTTGGGCTTGGAGGGTCATGTAATGTGATGAAATGAGAAGGGGCGAGGCAAAGGGCACCCTCACCCTGACCTGAATGGATGCTCAGTCACTGGAGGAGAGGACACCCCACATCTCTAGTTCCCATTTGGTGAGAATTGCAGCAGCAAGGGAAAAGGCAGGCCCAGTCAGGGGACCTGGCTGAGCAGGAAGGAGTCTGTAGGGCAAGGACTCCACACAGCCACTCTCCACTCTGGCTGGGCTAGTGGCTACTGACAGAGCTCTGTTCATAAATCTCCTTGCAAGTGTTTGCTTGCTCTGTTTCTCGAACTATTTGCAGTTACATCAAAGAGATAAAACACTCACATGCACACACACATTTACTGAGCACCTAATATACACCAGGTAAATGTGTCCTCCATTACTATACATTATCTGACTCTTAAAAAACCCCTACATATTGCAACAGACAAAAAATTCTATGGGTTTACATGTGTTTGCGTGAGCATATTTCTACATTTTACAGATGGGAAATTAAAGAGAGGTTAAGTCACGTGCTTAGGGTCCCACAGGAAATTAGTGGAATCAAAATGTGAACACAGGTTTTTTTTGTTTTTTTGTTTTTCCCCTAGTTTCCAAAGACATTGTTCTCTTTAATCTCTCTTGACATTGCCTATAACATTGCCTCAAAGTTCTAAGGGTGCATTAAATTACAGCAACTCACTACCCTGAAAACTGAAAGGGCTCCCTACACTCCTCAAAGCAGGCCAAACGAGTTGATTTGGCAAACAAGTCTTTGGCACAGTCAGGGTTTGGTTTACCAGAGAGCCCTGACCTCTCCAGTGTTCTGTTTACTGTTCTGCAAACACTATTATCAGTGGCTTTGCAAGTGGCTGAGAATGTGCTTCCCCTCTAGAACACATGGGTGAATGTAACCTTATCACAGGCAGTTGAAAAGATACACACACCTTCGTGCCTCATTAACCACTTACCTTTGGGCACGTCTCCCATTGCATTTTATGGTGGTTGATTATTTGTGTATTTGTTTCCTGGCTAGAGTGGGGACAGTTTGACAACAAAGAAAGTTACTTTTTCTTCTCTGTGTTAAATTTTCTGGCACATAGTAAATTTGAACATATGTGTTGAATTAATTAATCAGTGTTTATTTTTTCATAATCCTGGTGCAATATTAATCATTATGAATTAAATGTATCATCTCAGTTCATCGTTGGAAAGATGATTATTCAAAGGTTTATTTCTCTCTTTAAAATGTGTGCCTAGTAACTGTTCAGAAGAGAGACATAAAGTCTTATTGTCAGGCTCCAGAGAAAGCTCCACAGGCTGGGAGGTGCCAATAAGAAGGGAAAAAGTTGTGAAAAATCACACAAAGAACAAAACAAGCCAAAGAGAGCCATGTGGGAGCCAAGTTGCCCTCTCAACCTAGCCTTGAGAATTCATTTGAAAGTACACTTAATTCTCCATTCTCTAGTTTTTTATTGGCTCACACCTCCCACTGAGGATGGCTGCCTGGGAGAAATAGAAGAATGGCTCTCATCATATACAAATACAAAGGCAGAAGGGAAAAATAATTAATGTGTTCCCATAGGATTTTGAAGAAACGTTTTTATTCTGATTGATATTTCAAGTGTAGGTAAGAGCAGAAAAGAGTTCAAGGCTGTTAGGGAAGGGAAACAATAAAATCTTGACAGAACGTTCTCAAAGCATTTCACCCTATCTTCGGTATCTCTTCTTTCAACACAGTCTTTCTTCCTTACTCTTGGCTAAAGCTCAGAGGAAACTATCCCCTCATTTCCCAAGTTCAGTTTAATTTGCTTTGATTTTCAGCGCTTCCCCGGGTTTCTTCCCGCATGCTCACTGCTCATGATAATTTTCCTTCCTTGTCAGAATGGAAAGTGATATGTTAAATACATTTGAACTGCCTCTGATGAATTCTGACAAGTCTTTCTTGGTATACTTGTTGCAGCTTCTGTCCTCATGTCATCTAAAAGCTGTAGAATGATGTTGCTTTCTATCCACAGAATCATATCATTTAGAGCCAGAAGATATTCAACTCAAAGAAAATCTAGGTGAGACACAGAATTTCACAGGTGAGGAGACCAACAACCCAGCTGGCACAGGCATCGCCCAAGGTTACAAAGCTAAATAAGAAAAGCCTGAAGACTAAACCACAATCTCCTAATTCCCCAAATTGCCCTCAAATTATGAGGCTTTTTTTGCTAATCCACACAGGCATTTGATTGAACCTTCCTCAAGCCGAGGTTGCAATGATTTTACCCTTGAGCTGGACCTGAGGCGACTTGGGAGTATGAGGATGTGGTTCAGTATAAGAAATAGTTGGATCTAAAGCTCCACTCGGCGCTTTTGGGCTGTCACTAACCAGTTAGCTCACCTTTCAGTTTTACAATCTCATTGCCTGTAGAATGGATTCATGATACTTACCCACAGTGGTACTGTGAGGCAAAATGAAAGAATAGATACATATTATTTAGCTTAGTTCCCAAGAAAAAGATTATAATCCAGAAATAAACCTTCCCCCATGAGCTTTCTCTGGGTCAAATGTGTTCCAATTCATATATTCAAATATTGTTATCATGAGTTTTGATGATAATTTCTGGCTCATTCTATTCATTTTTTCTAGAAAACTAAGCCACATGTTTCTTGCCCCTTTTATTCTACTTTACCAAGAAATGTAATCATTTTACTACAGTATTCTAACTATGCAGAAATGTTTTTTTTTAATTTTTAAATTCCCCCATAAACCAGCCTGTCCTCCTGGAATAAAACCTTAACAATTTAATATAAAATCTGGGAACATGTATTTCTATACTTCTATCTGTATCTCTGTTCCTCCCTGTGTCCCTTTGTCTCTGTTTGTGTGTGTGTGTGTGTGTGTGTATGTGCGTGTCTATACCAAGCTATTTCTCCATAGTAGAAATATACTATGAAATATTATAAAGCTTGACTTGTTTCATTTCACAATAAACCACTCACATTGTATCAGGCTGTGTTCCCTGAAAAACAGAATCTTAGAAAAGGGCTTATGTGTGGTACTTAATTCAGAAATAGTACCCCAGGGAGCAGGAGTGAGGAATGGGGAAACAAAAACCAGCTTTGAGAAGTAAGAGTTATCAAGCTGACCGCCATGTGGGTGACTGATGGTTAATCCCTTTGAAATATCTCAGAATGGTACAAATGCACCCCAAGTCTATTTGTGCTGAGCAGAGGAGAATCAATATAGGCACTGTCTGTCATCTCTGTTTCATGCAACATTACGTTAGCTACCCCACATTTCAGGGTTGTGCTTACATAGATTCAGGGAGAATTGCAGTAGCTGTCCATGGCTTTCCATGGCAGTGTCAACAGTGAAGCCCTAGAACATGTGCAGGACACATGTGTCACAGGCTGGGGCCTGAGTGAAGCTGACTGCAGTATACACAGAACAACTGTGCTGGGAAGTAGAGATAGAATTGGAGGGTTGCAGAAGAGGCATCTCCTACAGTCCACCCCTTGTCTTTCAGACTTGGTTGTGGTGTCACTCCCATGGTTATACATCTGTTTCAATGTTGTAAAAAAAGAAAGATACTCCTACTCTTTCCCTGGGATATGAGTCCAGCCCCCTGCAAAGTCCACCAAAGGGTAGGGCCAGCTGAAGTCTCTGCAGATCCTGAATGCAAACAGGCCAACAAAACAAGCCACAGTCCTGGTTGCTACCTCTGGTCGAGAGTCCTAAAGCATGGTGATTGTATCCTTCTTCTCACACCCGTTCCCACTTCACTCACCCTGACCAGTACTTGGCTGCTCTGGGTTGCCTTTCCTGACCCATAGCCTGAACTTTGTCCTGAAAGGAACTAAGCCCACAGTTTCCCTCCCTCTTTAAGGCCTTCCTGCTCTGCTACACCATGCACTGTTATCACTCAGAAGGAAATTCCGAGAACTGCCCACTCCATGCCCAGGGCATGCCTTGGCTTTTTGACATACTTCTAGACATCATTGTGTGATCGTAACATTCTTGGGGTCATCAGGGTGATGTTTCCTCACAGTCCCACTGGTGTGGTGAACGTGAGGTGTAATTCCAGCAACCTCTGTTGACAGAGTGCATTTTCTGAGAATCTGGACCCATAGTCTATCTGGATCTAAGGTTTAGAGAACATGGGACACAAATCCCTGAAGCAGAGCACTGGGAGTGATGGTGGAAGGGGACAGTCTTACCTCTCTCCCTGGGCTCCTGGACTTGTGTATCTCAGCCATGAGGGGTGCAGGACATATGCCAGCTATGTTTCAAGGCATAGATGATATATTTTTATCACTGCTCTTTGGAGCACACTATACCCTAACCGATCCTCTCTCCCGTGAGGTGAAACTTTTTTTTGTCATAGAGTGCCATTCTGTCATGTCACAGACCACTGAAGGCCCCTGACTTTCCCAACATTGGCAGGTCACTCAATCCCTTTGGTATTTTACCTCTGTGGGATGCATGCGTGATACTGCTCATCAAAGGCACTGACCACTTCTTACTCGCCATGTCCAGTTAGTATGATGTCATTAGAGTAGTACACTGATGTAGGCTTTACAAACCATCGAGGAACCAAGAATCTTAGAGACTATTTTGTGACAGTTCTGGGAAGTTAATACTGCCCTGAGATAGAGGGTGAATGCCTACTACTGAGTTTCCCATATAAAGTCAAACTGCTTTTGATCAATCGTACTGATGTAAATCAAGAACTACACATTCACAAATCAATGGTTATATAGTGAAGGCCAGAAGCTGTATTGATCTGCTTCAGGAAAGTACCTCATCAACACAGCAACTATGATTAGAAAAGCAATACCACCTGGTTACACTTACAATAATCCTCCTTCATTCGTCACAATTTCTCTGCCTTTAGCAATAGTCAGAGGGTGAATTTGATGAGGTATCACGCCAATCACCAGTTCTGCATCCTCTGAGTCAGGACCTGGCACACTATTCTTTCTTCAGAGTACCAGGTAATAACTATTTTAGGCACTGCCACAGCTACTGAACTCTGCAGCCATAAACAATCCATAAACTAATGAGCATGGCTGCAGTCAAATAAAGCTTCATTTCCACACACAGGCAGCAGGCTGAATTTAGCCAATGGGATGTAGTTTGAAAAATCCTGCAGTCAGTCCTGGGATTCATGATGCTACTGTTTTCCTCATTTTGCTGGATGAAGGTGAGCAGTTTCAGGAGCTTCCACTGATCCCCTGGGGTGGGGTGAATAGTGTCCCCTCAAAATGCATGTCTGTCAGGAAACTCAGACTGATTTTGGGGGGGGAATAGGGTCTCTGCAGATATGATTAGCAAAGTTAAGATGAGGTCATATGGATTAAGGTGGATGCTAATCCAATCTGATGTCCTTACAAGGAAAGGAAATAGATACAGAGTCACAGAAAGGATGGCGCCACATGGTGATGGAGCTAGAGGTCGGTGTGATGAACCTACAAGCCAAAGGACATCAGGGATGGCCAGCGGCCCCCAGGAGCTGGGAGAGCAGCACGGAGCAGATCCTTCCTCAGAGCCTCCAGAAGGAACCAGCCCTGCCCCACCTTGATTCCAGATTTCTAGCCTCCAGAACTGTGAGAAAGCAAATCTCTGTCGTTTCAAGCCAACCAGTTTGTGGTGATTTGTTATGGTGGCCCTAGCACATGAATACACCTTGCTACCTAGACAGCTATCACTCGAAGGTTCAAGGACAATTGAAGGTTTTGCCTCTGTTAAATACATTTATCTTCATTATGTGCTAAGGGACAAGATACTTAAAAATATGGCGGGTACACAGTTATTGTAAATTGATCTAGAGCTCTGTTTATCACTTGACCTTCATGATCTCCAATCTAGCCACAGGATTGTTATGGTCCCTGGTATTACTGTGAGCTCAGAGCCATATCATAAGTCCTTAAGAGTCTGATCAGTCTGCTTTGTTTAGGTGTTGCTGGCTGGAAAAGAGCCAAAAACCCCTTTGTAGAAGGACTAGGAGAATATTTGCTTTGGATACTTGCAATGACTTCATAGGATCTTTTGTCAAACACAGCTGTCCTTTAGTTTGGTGGGTTCAGGCTCTGACTTACCTCGGAAAGCTGACAGAGAGGTCACAGTTTTCTTTTGCAAAGCACAACATAAACTTTCCGATCATAATATTTTTGCTTTTGAATGCCCATTTAGCAAGACTCCAGTGATTTTTTCAACTCCATCACTCCATACCCATGATTCACCAGCCATTGCTTCAGATCTTTGCATGTCCAGCCCCATGGATGCTGCCTACTATACTAATCAGATCAGCCTTGGCTCTCAATATTGCCTTTTTTCCCCCTTTTGCTGCTGATTAGCATTCCATAGGATTTTACCACAGTTTAAAAGGATCCCTCTGTTGACAGATATTTGGGTTTTTCCCAGTTTTTGGTTATTAAGATCTATAAACTTTGGAGGCAACATAGTCCTCATTTGGGTGTGTTACTCTGGCCCATTTACCAAGTAACTCTAAATTTAACTGCTAGTTGTGAGAGGTGTGAAAAACAAGCGAAGGCTCTGCAACAGATCCAGGCTGCCATGTACGGTCCTCTGCTGCTTGGACCACAGGGTTCAGCAGATATAATGTGGCTTCAGGTGTCAGTGCAAACGGAGATGCTGTCTGAGCCTCTGTCAGGTCTCTGTAGCTGAGTTGCAGCCCATGGGTCTTCAGGATTTTTAAAGGCAGTTTTACCTCTTACTTTGCATTCCGAATGCCTTTTTTGTTCTTTTACCTGACTTACCGCACTGGCTCAAACCTCCAGTACAATGCTGAGTACATGGTGAGCGTGGACACCCAGCATAATTTCTGCTTTTAAGGTGAAAACATTTACTCTTTCACTTTTAAGTGTGATGTTAGCTGTAGCTTTCCATTGGTGCTAGTTATCAAGTTCAGGAATTTCATCACTTTTTTTTCTTCTATACATTGTTAGTATGATGAAGTACATTGAGCTTTTAGTTTCTTATGTCATTGTCTAATTTCAGTATCATAGTAGTGGCTCATCTCATAAAATAAGTCAGGAAATACTAAAAAATATTCCATCCTTTCAGATTTTCTGTAAGTTTGTATATTATGGATAATATTATTCCTTCTTTAATGTTTATTAAAATTTTACCGATGAAAACAACTGCACAGAAGATCAGTAAAAACGTAGAAAACTTGAACAGCAATATAGAACAATTGGACCTAACAAAATATGTTGAATGTTCTTCTCAGCAACAGCAGAATACACATTTTTCTCAATTGCACATGAAATGTTCTCCAGAATAGACCATGTTAGGCCAGGAACCTTATAATATATTTAAAAACATTGAATTATACAAAGTATTTTTCCAATCACAGGGGAATGAAACTAGAAATTAATAAGATTCACAACACTGTGAATGTATTTAATGTCACTGAAGTACACACTTATGTGGTTAAAATGGTCAGTTTTATGTTATATGTATTTGACACAGTTTAAACAAAAAACAATGAAGCTTTCAGAGCCTGGAAAGTTTTATTCTGGGGAATATTTTCCAGTATAAATTAAATTTCTTTATTAGGTAAAAGACTATTAAGGTTATCTATTTCTTCCTACATGAGCTTCGGTAAGTTTGTGTCTTTCAAGTTCTTATTTTTAAACTTTGCATATTTTAGGTTAATAACGACTTTGAACAACTTTTATAGATATATTGTCTAAGAGTCTGTATACTTTTAAAAAGCCTAGTTAATTTTCACATTTTTGAGCTGTGTCCTTTCTAAGATCTTTGAGTTGAGCTTTCTTATATTTTTATGACAAATGAATATTCCTGATAATAATGCTTAATTGATGATATTGTATTAATATTTCTTACTATATAATCTCAGGCTCAGTGGCTTAAAACAATGCATGCTTATTATCTCACAATTTCTGTGGGTCAGAAATCTACAAGGTGTTGCTTCTGCCTCAAGATTTCTCATAAAATAGAACCTCACAGTCCGTCAGGGATGCAGTCGTTTTAAAGGTTTTCCTGGTGGACGGTCCACTTCTAATGTTATTCCCATGGTTTTTGGCCATCTGAGTTCCTGGATGGCTGTTGACAGGAGACTTGATTTTTAAAGTTTTCAAAGTTTGTTATTCAAATTTGATTTTTTGCATGCATTGCTGCATAAGACTTATTCTTTTTCTGGAGTCAAATTTTTTTCTTATAATCTCTGACTTTCATACTACAGAACAAATGACTTTACAGAATATTCTATATTGTCATTTTCTATTTGTTATATCACTTTATTATTTTAAACATAAAACATTCAATTATTTAGTTAATCTTGAAATCAACATGAGGCATCAGGTTTCCTGGTTATAAAATATTAGTGGATAGGCATTGGTTATAAGAATACTATAAAGTCTTTGGATAGAATGTTATAAAAAGAAAAGATGAAAAAAAAGCAAACTCTAAGATACCTTAGTCATTTCCCACATTCCGTCATCTAAACCTGGACTGTTCTGCTGGGGCCTTCCTCCTAATTCTACCACCATCCCTTTCTCTCCTCCTGGAGTTGAAACCCCATGTTTTCACAAGGACTAACACATGTTTCTCCCTGAAAAGAGCTTCTTAAATTACCCCAACACAGAATGTCTACGCCCCTTCCCATTTTATTCAACATTTTTAATACAATGTCCCAAACTATCTCACTTAGTGAGGGAACTGAAAAACACACAGCATTGGAGAGACAACTCTCAAGCCTCCCCGGACAGAGCACTGGGAGCAGGTCAGAATTTTCCCAGCCTTGCTTGTTTGCTAGTGTGACAAATAATGTATTGCAATATTAGTATTGTTTTTATCCCCACTTTTTTGAACCTCTTTCCATTCGTCCCGATTCAGGTAGGTAGACTCTGTGGCATTTCTTTCCTTGAGGAAAATATGTTACAGTCATTAAACAAAGGAAAAGACTTTTCCAGAAGGACGTAGAAGAACTTGTAACATAAAGAATATCAGTGAAGTGCACGATGAGTAAGACCAACAGTTTCCAGCCCTTGAACTCATGTGGGTGCCAGGATTTTTTACCTGGAAGGAAGCTGGACCTGAGTTCTGCCCCTCCCATCCTGTCCCAGAGGGGCCAGGACCCAAACATTAGTGGAAAGCTGGGTCCTCCTACCCAATAAGAACCCAAAGAGTGAAAAAAACCTGCAGAATAGAAATGTGATCATCGGGGTGTTTTTAGGCAGAATATATTTGACACATTTGACAGCCTCCTAGTTTTCTGTGACCCAAGAGCAGTGGAACACTGTTTTCTATCCCAATATGACAATGCAATAAATGATCAGAAACAATGAACCTAATGAGGCCTTTTGGGTAGGAATAACACATGCAATTCAATGGCTTGTGTGAATTGGCAGGTAAGGAACAAGTGGGATTTTTTTCAAATCTCAGGATGACTGGTATAGATAAATGACCCAGAAAAATCTCTCACATGGTGTTGGCACCATGCAAGTCACCTTGAACTCAGGTGTGACTTAGATGGCTACTTGGCTCTAGGATTTTGAGTTTTTATCATCTGGCTGCATGAGAGTTTGCAGTGGAAACTGAGTTGATCTCTAGACAACCAGTTAAACTTCTCCAGTGAGTTTGTGGACAGACATTCCTGCTACTTTACAATATAAGATATTTGTTTAGTTTGGTATGAAAGGAGAAGCCATTGAGGCTCACGGTGCTTAGGGAAAATTCATCTGGCAAGAGTCCATGACAAGATGAAAATGTGAGATGGTCACACATAGTCGGGCTGTAAGGGGAAATATGTAAAAAATTCTCCCAGGGAGTTGGAGAGCAAAGCAAGATCTCTGACCTCAGTTTTGACCCTGATGTGAGCAACCTTTTGGTCTCATATTATTTTATCTTCATATTTTTCACATGTAAAATTAATTAAAAAATAAAAATCCCAATAAATACTAAAGACCCATCAGTATCTTGTAATCTAAAGCAGGGATGTAAAGAGAGTGGTCCCTGGATCAGCACATAGGCTCCAACTGGAAACTTGTTAAGATGCAGATTCAGAACTACTGAGTGTGGAACTCAGAAGGAGGCCCAATGTGCTGTCTTTTAACAAGCCATGAAAGTGATTCTGATACACATTAAAGTTTGCAACTGTTAGGCTGGATAATGAGAAGCAAATTCTCGCTTCTACTGTGAATGGTACAATAGTGTGATAAACAAGACTGATAAATCAGCCAAACAAGACTGATTAAGATTGATTGTAATATAATGAAATGTGGATATGGCAGACTCAAAATGTTCAATACAGGAAAAATAATATAACCAATAAAAAATTCCTCTGTTCCCACAAAATATGAGCATAAGCTTATAAATCCATTGAGCTGAATAGTTTTGTTTGCATTAGTTTTTACTTTGGTTGCAACTGTATTTTATTTCTTTCAGTAAAGGGTATGATAATGAATTTATGTGATTGATGGTAAAAATGTCAACCAAGAATCTACTTTACTATTTTTCTCCTTTGAATTATGTACACTTCAAATGCTATGAAACTTTAGAGGAACCCATGCTTCTAAAGCAGGAGCTTCATCATTGACATAATGTGTGATGGGCCCAGTGTTGATGAAAAATCCTATCTTAGAAAAGCCCTTCAGTAAATATATACTGAAAATTTAAGCAATTATTGCTCTGAGGACAAAATGGGCTTGTCAAAATCTTCTTTAAGCCTGTGTGCACATAAAGACTGAGTATTTGTAGAGAGACTAAAGGAATTATTATGTTTGTGCCCATAGATGCTGTTTTCAAACTAACTACAACTTAAACTGTAGAGGTTCGTGATAGTAAAATGAGAAAGACATAAAATCAACGTTGTTATTTAATAAACATGTTTCCATATTTTACTTTTTTATTTGAAAGTCATAAATCCTTTGTGTTTGAAATAATTAGACTTTCATTATAAGGAGACAGACCCATCAGTATCCTTCCTTTTTCTCTGCAAATTATACCCTCTTTGTTGCTTTTTTTTTCTTTCTAATTTCTTTGCCTCTTTCCCTCTGAATTATTCTTAAGAGGTGGGATGACAGGATAAAAATCATAAAAATAATAGGAGTTCAGAAGTGGAAGGAAGGAAGCACCAATTATTGAGATATATGCCAGGCTCTAGAAATACTGTCATTTGTTTATTATCCCCATTTTTCAGATAATAAAATAGAGTCACCAAGAGGTCATCATGTATCAACAGTCTACTAACAAATGGCAAATCCGGGTCCTGGCACCTGAGCTTTAAATCCCTAGATTGCCCTCTCTCCCAGCACGGTAAGGATACTACATTGGTCATTTAAGATCTGCACAAAGAAATTAAAAAATATATATATAGTGAAATTTAAGAGAACCCAAAACAAAAGAATATTCTAAAAGCTTGACTGGAAGAGGAGATCCCCAAATTTAATAGGAATTATGCCGATGGCAAATTTCTAAACAAAAGGAAATGCATTAATACTTTTTAAATATTGAAAGAAAAAAGGTAAGCCTATAATTTTATATCTGGAAAAAGAATCATTTCAAATATGACTGCATAATAATATACTTATTTAGTTATGAAGAAAAACCATCCCAGAAGATGCTTCAAGTATAAATAATCAAATCTCATAAAATTTATGGTTGTCTAAAAACAATTAAACTTAGAACAAAAAGGAAAAAAGTAGAAGGGATAACCAGAAATTGTATTCCTGAATACCCAGAACCAACCTGCTTGCTCCCATCGGTTGATTCTGGGTTGGGGAGGATGGCAGATGGCAGATCTGTGGAATATTTGCTCTATTACGGGAAGATGTGGACAGTGCTGAGCTTAAGAAACCAGTCAGAGTAGAGTAAATAAACAGAAACATGAATCTTATACAGCCACCAAAATATACATATATATATACATACATGTTTGTTAACCAACAGAAGAAATTGCTAAATAGTCACCGGCTAGCCTAGAAACGAACTGAGTGCCACCTGGGGTATGACATCTGGTAGACTTGAGTGAAAGTAGTAGAGGCCAAATAGTAGTGGTTTAAACAAGTACATGAATTTCTCTTTTAGGTAACAGTGCCAAAGTAGTTTGCCTGAGATAGGGGCTCCCCTGTGAGTGGCTAAGATCCCAGACTCCTCTCGTCTTGTTGCTCTGCCATGCATACGCTCTGTTTACAGAGCCAAACTGTGCTTCGTCCAAAATAAATGGTTCAGCTTCAGCCATTACATTCTGATACTCAGAAGGAAACACAAAACATATGTTTGTCAGAATTACTTTAAGGGAGATTTCTAGAAACTACCATATACACTTCTAAATTTCTTGCACGGACTTAATCCCATGGCCACATCTAATTTTGAGGGAAATATATTCTGGTGACCTCATGCCAATTAAATACCAGAAGTTCTATTATCAAGGAAGAAAGGGGAAACTGATTTTGTATGATGATGTAATTTCTGCTGCATATCCTGTAAAATAGGATTCTTACCTTCTTTCATGGGAAGAAGGACCTGGAACTGAGAAAGAAAAGTTATTTCCCATCATCACACAGCTTATAAGTGGTCGGCCTGAAATTAGACCAGTAAATGTCTTATGCCAATGTTCATGCTCTTTCTAAGAAGCTGTGCAATAGAATTTTGTCTTAGGAATCATCTAGCAATGTGTTGAGAATAGGGTCTGGAGTCAAATTACCTGGGATGGAACACCAAACCACTTATCAAAGCTGCTTGAACATGGGAAAGTTCCTAACCTTTGTTAGACCTCAGAGTCCTCATTCATAAAATGGTACTGCTAAAAGTTGTAAAATAAATGTTTGACATGCATCACACTTTAGAATTAAATGGTTGACTTACATAAAGGCTTTAGGCACAGAAAAAGTATCTATAATTTTTAATTTAATTACTGTTTTTTTCTTCCCTTACAGATGAGATAACACCCGTCCCCAAAGGGGAAGGAACTTGCCTATTGATTACTTAATAAGCAATTTAGGAGCCGGGGCTTGATTTGATTTGCAGCACAGAAAATGACACACAAATGTGTCTAAACCTCAGTAGGAGGGAATTAGAAGAATTCTTGAGGTACACAGAAAATAATAGTCTTGGACTGTACATGTGGACTGATGGAATGAAAGAGAGATGGATATAGTTAGCTTCTAGGTTTGGGGCGGGTAAAGCTTGGGAAACTGGGTGAGAACTACAGGATCAATTCTGGGTTTACAAAGAGACAAAGAGTGAGCTTGGTTTCACCCTTGTCGGGTTTGAGATGTCAGTCAAGCATCTCAGGAATGTGTCCGATAACTGCATCCCCATGGGTCTGAGGGCCATGGCCTATAGGAGTGCCCCAGGCAGCTGGTGTCATGCCTGTGGCTCAGAGAGAATGCTGAGTAATAAAGGTAGCCATTTGGAACTAGGGTAAGAATCGCACTGATGTGGCAGCGAGAAGGACAGTGTGGGCATGATGCAGACAGAGGTGCTCAGTTCCCCCCCACACACCATCAAGCAAGGCCACTTGGGATTCTGCTTACATTAGTGATGTACCTGGGATGCTATTCAGCCTTAGTTTCCCCATTTGGGACAAACAGATTACAAGTGCCTAAGGATTTCCTCTGAGGATTGAGTAAGATCATAGGAATAAAGTGCTGAGCACGCAGCTTGGAAGCTTGTAAGTAGATAGTTGATGGTAGAAATCTCTGTGGGATAGAGATGGGGACAGAAGAGCATCCTGGAGACCAAAAGGAGGACATTTTTAAGGCCTGAAGACTGAGAGTCTCCAATGCTGCTGCCAAGTCAGCTGAGAGAACAAGGAGATGGGTCAGTTCAGTTTGTTAAATCAACTGGCAATGCATTTGGGGAGACCATTTTCAGCGAATGAGTGGCATTGTGAGGTGATCAGATGCTAATGCGGCAGACGGTTGTGCAGCATGACCTTGTGATCATCTTGACTGTAAGGGAAATTTGTCAATTGGTAAAAAAATATGGGGACCTTATCATGCGTTTGTATTGTCTGTGTGTTTGCATATTGTTCACCTTTTCACTCTACGTATTTCCTGAGAGAAGAACGCAGGGCAGAAAGCTGAGCCTGCAGGCAGTGATGGTAGGGCTGATGATAAATGATGAATGAGGAGGCAGAGGGGTCTCTGGTTGAAGGCTGATGAGGAGACCAATTTTTACATGGCATTGGATATGTATATATGCAGGAGATTGGGATACAATGTAAATCTCTCTCTCTAAATACTGTCAGATGGAAGAAATTTTCAGATAACGGGATAATTGACAAGTACTTCAGAAGTACAAGTGGATTAGAAATGTAAGAAGATTAAAGTGGCTTTGAAAAATAATGGGGCAATTGGAGAGGGCTTACCAGAATACTTGTTATTAAAGTAATTAGTGATTAAAATATAAATCTTAAATTGCCTCTGGTTTAGACAGAATGTAGACTGAATGATTTTTTTCCCTTAGATAGTAAATCCAGAAAATCTAAGTGTTCATAAAGGAATAATAACTAAATAGTTAAATTGTAATGTAATCTATCTGCTAAAAATATATATTAGTGTCAAAGGTTATTTGATTTTAATAAAAATTACATACCTTTAGGATGTACAACATGATTTGCTATACATATGCATAGTAGGAATGATTACTATAGTGAAACTAATTATCACAGCATCCTCCACCTAGGTGTGTTTGTGTGTGTGATAAGAGCATCTGAAATTTACTCTGTTAGCAAATTTCCAGTGTAATTTACTTACAGTCATCATGTTGCATATTAGATCTCTAGACTATTTACCCTTCAAACTGCAACTCTGTAGACCTTGACAAACCGTTTCCCATTTTCTACACCTCCCTACCCCTGGTGACCACTGTTCTACTCTGCTTCTTCTATGTATCGGACTATTTTAGATTCCACATATAAGATAATGTAGTTTTTAGAAGTTTATTTCTTTGCCCAGCTAATTTCACTTAGCAGAGTGTCCTCCAAGTTCATTCATGTTGTTGCAAATGGCAGGATTTACTCTTTTTGAAGGGTAGATAATGTTCCATTGTATATATAAAGCATGATTTCTTTATCCATTTGGAAATAGATAGACACATAGATGTCATTTCCACATCTTGAATGTTATGATTAATGTTGCAATGAACACAGGAGCACAGATATTTTTCAGGTACTGATTTCATTTCCTGTGGGTATATACCCATAAAAGGGTTGCAGGATCATATGTGAGTTCTATTTTTAATTTTTTTAAACAGCCTCTGCATTTT
Source organism: Smutsia gigantea (assembly GCA_032199065.1). Classification (NCBI taxonomy): domain Eukaryota; kingdom Metazoa; phylum Chordata; class Mammalia; order Pholidota; family Manidae; genus Smutsia; species Smutsia gigantea. The sequence continues at coordinate 40,169 of JAVSCE010021061.1, forward strand.
TCCCAGTAATAGCCACACCATAATAAATGAATAAATGGAGGAAAGAATAAATGTAAATACTGACTGTAAATTTGAGGAGATAGAAATAACTCAATGTTATTTGAGTGAAAACTGCTATAGCAGTTGAAGCCTCATTTTCTATGCACACATAATACCTATTCTAGGAATGGATTCTCAGGAAAAGGGAGTCTCAAGATTTTCTAGAAACGCACTTTTCAATCTTATTAAGTGATGACAGTTATGGCCACAGTTCATATCTATACTGATATCAGCCTAGGTTTGTGCTTAAATGGACAGTCATTGTCTAAGATTTTAATGGAAAAATGGGCCTTCAGCACGAGTATGGTAGAAAATAAGGAGGCAAGTTTGCTGCAATAAGTCCTTGGAAGGAACGTGCTAGAGACAGTGATTCCACTGAGCACAGCCCAGATCCAGGGTAACCCTCCCACTTCAAAATCCTTTACTGAATCAAGCAAAGTCCTTTTGGTCATATAACAGAACATATCCACAGGTTTTGGGAGTGAGGACATGGACATCTTGGGGAGAAGCCTTATTCTGTTTTCCAGTATTTTCCTTACATAATCCCACAGTCTATACAACAATTATTCAAGACAACTGTAATTAATCAGAAAGATGAAATCATATCTTCTGTAGGCAAAATTTATGATTTGTGGAGAAGGGATACAAATCCTCATCCATCTCCAGTCCCAAATCTTTCCATTAAACTCTAGTACATCTGGTCATAGTCCTGAGGAGTATATAATGCTGGAATCTAATCATCTAAAAGCTAAAAGGGAAATTGCAAATACATGCAACAAGGCACCACCTCAGCATGAAGTAAAATCAGAATTGGCAAAACTAGGGGCAAAAAAAGCCAATAAATTAGTCAATATGAAGAAATGAGATTTGTTGTTTTGAAAGCAAATCAAACCAAACAAAAAATAAGCTCAGAAAGCATGCAGCTAATTTTCATGAAAAGAAATACTTTCAGTAGGATACATGTGTTAGTTCAAATTGGTTCACATGCATTACTGAATGTAGATGACACCAGTCTTAAACTATGGAGTTTCTTGGTGCCACTTTCTACTTTATTAATGCTATCTATCTGGGTTTACTTTATTTTATGTTGACACAGAGTTTCTGAATGTGCTTATTGAAATTCCTGAACACATGCAGTGCATGTGTTATCACGTATTTTCCTCCATCAAATGGCACTGAACCTCATTATGGAGGCCCTGTTCCAGCGGGAACGGTTTCCACAGTCACGGCTAACCTGGTGCACCTTGGAGATGCCCAGACCAAACTGGTGGCAAATGAGTGCCGAAAACATTCTCACACTGTGTTTCTCCATTTGAAAACCTACCAAAAGTTTCCCTTTTGGACCATACTCAATCACAAGCAAATGGTACCCAGCAAAATCAACTGTAGACCAATATGAGTAAAATAAGAAGCTTTTGGAGAGAACACATATGCTTTCAAATATTTTGTGAATGTAAAAAGACTTAATCATGTTTTTATTCACTTAAGTGGCCTTTTCTTTAAACCTTTAAGATACATATACCTTTTTTTTTTATCTCCCAAAACATCCCCAATCTAGATTGACCTGCCTACTCAGTACTTAGACACCCCCTGCCTAATATTTGTATTTCAGATCATCAAGAAAGGGACGAGACACCAGTTCATTTGAAGTGGTTACCAAATATAATTCTCATTTTCATATTATCCTAATCATTCTATTTGTCTGACATAAAAGACTACAAAAGATATAATTCCATTTATATGAAATTCCAGAAAAGAGATACCAAAAATGATAAAGCCAAGGGCCAAGGCATGATAGGGAAGCTATAAGAGATCAGGAGGAGTTTTGGGGTGATGAAACTAGTCTATATCCTGAATGGGGTGGCAGGCACATTGCTCTGTGCATTTGTCAAAATGTAACGCATCCTAATGGCATAAATTTTATTTTCTGTAACCACCAAAAAAGCAGAAGGGTGATAATAAGCACCCGAGCAGTCTGTCAGTTGTAGAACATTCCCAGTCCCTGGCCAGAGCATCAGTCAGCTTGGCCTGGACTTCTGTGGCATAGTCAACAAGGTTTGAGGTTTCAGCCAAATGGGCTGAGTCTTATCCCAGCACATCAATGGCAAATGAGAGTAGGCTATGGATAGATCCCAAGTGGCTGAGGATAAGGAACAAAATGATTTGGAAATAGCGTGGGCCACTTGCCCAAACATGAGGTATCACACGTCATGCTTTTTAAAGTACATCCTAATTCCAAGTCAAACCAGGTGCTGGGGTTAAACCCGCTGCTGTGTGATCCCCCCAGAACCAAAATTAACCCAGATCTGGGCCATGCCTGGGTCTACAGTTAATCTGAGGACCACCAGTGATGAAGAACTGGTCGGAGTCCACATCTCTGACCTAAGTTAGTCTATGTCTCATTGTGACCCATGGAGCTCTCAATTTTTCATTTTGCCCACGGTTTATTTTGAGTCACAGGAAAGATGTGAGGTGGAGGGGAATTTGAGAAGGTGTAGTCTTGCCATCTTTGGGCTCACGCCTCCCATCTTGTCATTCTGAGCAAGGTCTCTGCAAATATAAGTGTTTCTACTGTTCCTCCCTCTCTTCTGCCAGTGAGTATCACAGATAGTGATATTCCTTGGAGGGGTCTTACTTGAGTAATAAACAACGGAAGGCAGTTGTATCGGCAGAGCTTTGAGGTGTGATGAAGGGTGTGCTTCAGCTGGCATTGCTCAGAGTCCTTTAGAGGAAGGGAGTGTGGTCTTTATTACTGAGTTACAAGGATCAATCACCAGGAGGTCCAGTAGGAGAACACTTTCAGCAGAAGAAAGAGAAATGCACAGGGACTGATAGGAAAACAGACGAAATGTTTGACAGACAAGTATTTGGCCAACGTTGCTGGAACCAAGTCAACCAAAAGAGAGTGTCAGGTGCAGTCACGCTGCCAGTGGGGTTGGGTTGGGCAGCCGGGGAGCCCATTGTAAAGAATTTGGACTCAATTACATTCATGATGGGGACCCACTGAAGCATTTACAGTAGGCAAGTGAAAGTTTTTCTTTTATGTTTTTAAGATAATAACTTTGTTTGAGAAATAAACCATAAATAAGTGAATAGGACTGGAAGCATATAAATCATTTGAAAGATACAGAAGTAATCTAGACAAGAGTTGGTATGCTGGGGGTGAACGACTTAAAGTGGTCAGCAACGACTCTTAAGAAACCATTTGAGTTTGGAGTACGTTTGGTCTAGCTGGGCCCAGTTGGTAAGGCCATTACTACTTAGCCAGTGAGATGCTGCTGGAAACAGGGCAGCATTTGCAAGACAAAGAATGGTGTTCTTGTTTCCAGTACTTTGAAAACTGCTCATTCTTTCAAGGGACACCTCAGATCTCTCTCATCAGGGCCACAGTTCCTGACTTCCCCAGAGTCCTCCTTCCCCACTACTCTGTTGGGCAGCAATGGGGCCTTTATTGTATTGCTTGTTAGCTATTTGCATGTGTATTTATATTATACTTACCTCAGGAACAAAACTGTGCTTCGAGCACTGCCTAGGTACTTCCAGGTCCCCATGCAGGGTCTGTTGTCAGTTCTATCTATGCAGGATGCTATTTTGAATCTCAATGGACACACAGACAATTAAACACCAAATCACTTGATTAAAGCTATCAATAATTTCCTCCAAACAAGAATTCAAGATATATTCATTGTGCAAATATTATGTGTCAGGCAAAGTAATAGAACTTAATTACAACCAATTGTCTGGAACTTTAATACAAAGAAAACTGGCTAAAATTCTAAGAACTTCATTATTGACTTCCCTGTAAATAAAATGGAGCTCCAACTACCTCACCAGAATATTGTGATAAATATTAAATTAGCTAATATAAATAAAATACTCATGGGATTCTAAAGTTACATAGAAAACAAAGGTTATTATAGAGAACAATTAAAGTTGAATTGTGCCCATCTCTCCTTCTCATTATTCTTTATTTATTCACCCATCTAACAAATACTCTTGAGTACCTACTATGGGCCAAAATCTATGTCTGGTAGTTGTCCTTGTCTTGTTTTGATACCTACTTTCCTTGTGCCCTTGGAACCTAGTAACCTTTCTATACTTTTAGTCCCCTCATTTCTGAATTGGGCATTTACCAGTACCTACCTCACTGGACTGTTGTGAAGATTAAATGAGTTAATAAATATAAAGGACTTAGAACAATGCCTGGCACAAGCCAACACATCATGCATTTGTGATAATTACTCATATCATTATAAGTAGGTAATATGCTATAGATATAAATACTTTACTTGAAGAACTCAAGAAACAAGAGAATAAAGTTAAGCATCATATATCATTCTTCTTCTTGACTTTATAACTTTGGAAAAAGTTCATTCTGAATGCATAAATAATCATATAATTAGCTTTACAGTGATTTCAAGGCAAAATCCAAAACTTTTAAACATAAAACTTGAGTTCCTTTGAACATGAATTGTATCTGCTTGTTTTTTGTTTTTGATTTTTAATCCTGTAGAAATGTGGTTTCTTTTGCTTGAGAAAACTCATTATATAGTTCAAAACGGCACAGGTTAGGTTGTATTTGAAATCTTAACATTAAAAAATTTGCCTTTCCAGGTTGAAAATTCAAGTTACTCAATTGTTAGAACACTTTGTATGGGGGAGTGAATTTCTCATGAAAATTCTGAAATTACTAAATCCAATTCATGGGAATATTACTAGTAATTAGGAGTCCTCCATGAAGGAGAGTGTGTTTCTTTTGGGGCTTACACATTGGTATTTCCAGATGTGTTATTTTCACTGATTATTGAGTGAGTAAAATACTGCTTATCAAAGCAAGAATGAACTTAGAAACTTGTAACATTTCACAGGCTGCAAAATAATTGCAATGCTTCTTGTGTGCAGAACGGCAATTGACCTTATAAATCTTCTGAATTTTGACAGAGTGAAAATTACATATATTTTCAGATCCTCTTCACTAAGTATACTAAAATGAGTACAGACCATTCACAGTTCTTTGTTTCTAGCTGATCAGTTCCTATTATGGCATAATCTTCTTTTACAGATAAATGCAACATAATATGTCTTTTATTTTCATTAGAAAAGGAAAGAAAACAATGGACAAAAGGTGCCTTGCTCATTAGAAACAGACAGATAAGGGGTGCCTCCTTTGTAATGCTCTTCAACAACACACAAGTCTGTGGTGAAAATGTGCTCCCAAATCAAGGCTACTCAGCGCTGTGGTTTCCCAGATGCTGTGGATCCGGATGCTGTCCTGCCACCCCACCTGCACCCCTTCCATGACTGTGAGGAAGTCCCACTGTAGGGACTCTGCAGGGAGAGCATATTGTGGTTGTATTCCACATACCATGGTATGATAGCACAAGGGCACTTTCATTCTGGGGGGAACACTAAATGAAAACACTGGGGGTCGTGAGCTTTGCACGCAGACCGCTCTAGATTAAAATTTCACCTTTGCCCTGATCACATTTTTGACTTTTGACTTTGAGTAAATTCCTTAGTTTCTTTGAATTTCTCTTCTTTTCATTTACAAAATGATCAACAAAAAAAGAATGTACTGCATATCATAGATGAGATGGTTAACTTGTATGAATTGCTGGCTCGATGCTGGGCCTGTGACAATACAATGGCTAACATTAATCCAGGAAATGTTATGTTGCAGGAGTAATATTTGCCCTTTAAATGTATTATGATTAAGCCTCTCCATGACTGTGTGCAGAAAGTAAGTACTGTTTGTCTGTTGAGCATGCACATCTCCCTCTTTCACTCCCAAAGTATCTGATTTGCTCCAGTCTTTCTTTATGGTGTCTTGGGGGAAGGTGACCCCATCCCAGCTGCAGGTGTAGAAGCTAAACTGGACCCATTTGGGCAGCCCTACCATCTTGGCAATGATGGATGTAGGAAAGAACATGTGACCCAACCCTGACCAATGAGAAGTCCTAGTTTCCAGTGAGTGGACAACTGCTGGGGTCTTCTGAGAGAGGAGTCCTTGTTTTTCATGCCACACAGAATGACATGGTCTATTTCCTTTCTCCAGGTTCTTATGGGCCTGGGTGTTATGCTGGAGATGGCTGCCTTCTTGGCTCTGAAGCAAGACTGCACAGTGGAAGAAGGAGCCAAGTTAAGGAACTGGAACCAAAGCCCTGATTACAGTGCTTAAAGTGTGACTTCCTCTGGGGCTTTGTGTTATGCAAGAGAAAATGTTTTATTACCGGTTAAGCCAATTCAAGCAGTTAAAACATTCCTGTTGAAACCCCATTGTTCTTTATGAAGAGAATGAGTTACAAGTTAAATAATACTCTTAGGTTCACACAAGTAGAATGTTCTAGAGCCTGCATAAAAATCCAGAAAGGCTATGTTCAGGCCCGTGTCATTAACTACTAGATTCTACTGCCTTTCAGTTATTGAATTCAGTTAATGTTAATGGTCAACTTTTTCTACTTCACTGATATCAGCATCTTCATCAGCAAATGCTTCCAAATACTTCTTCATTTTCCAGAACTTGACTCATTTCCTCTACGTATGGCTGCCTGGGCATAACCATGGGAGGTCCACTGATGTATCTTCTACATCTTAGAAAGAGCATGCATTTTTGTCTCCAGTATCTTGGGTAAAAAAACGTAGTGGTAGTATTTATCACTTATTAGGCATTTACTTAGTTTTTTTCTAAGTTTTCTTATTTCCAAGTTGAATTCTTATTACTACCAGGTAACAGTTTTGAAAGAATTACCACAAGAGAAGAGATGTAAATCACCGAATCCCATTGGTGGCCAGCTGCCCCATCAGGGTGTCCTAACGTTGATAACTGTCACCTGGCTTTCCCCATACCACAGTCCTGCTCTCTACTCACCTTCTCTGAAAGAGACTTCCACTACTACGTACCTCAGTCAGACATCCCTCCAATTTCTTGTTCTTATACTAATAATTAATCTCTGTCTTGGTTATTGCTAGAAATTCCTGCTTTAGGCCCACCTGCTTTCCTTTTCATCAATCCCTAAAAGACTGAAATCCCTTCCTTTGAAACCTGGAAAATCCTAAATGGTGAAAAATCTCCAAGATTCCATTAACCTAGGTCCTTGGGCTTCAGATTAATGCATGCTCTGGTTTCCAATACTGTACCTGAGGCCTTTCTGCTGGAAAACTTAATTCCACTTAGTTCACTGTATAATGTAGGGTGTGGGGTATTATGTTTAAGGATATCTTTGTTAAAAAGGCCTGCAATGGCCAGGAAAGAAGATCATGATATTTAAACTATCCTGAAGGACCATATATGGCCAGTTGTTACACTTCCACCAGTATAATTATTTCACCAACTATACTCCATAATTTTCCTCCCAGTGTACTGCATGCTCAGCTTTGCTGTAACTAAAAATCTTGGTTATTATTCCCAGTCTTCAACTCACTAACGGAACAATATGGTCAAGCCAGTAAAAAGATATGAGGTATTGTATGCTCATCTGTAGAATGTTGATAACCAAGGTTACCATCTCCTTGAGTTGTGGGTGGAATAATAAGATGGTGCCTAATACTGAGGACCTACTTAATAAATAATAGCCAATATTACCTTTGTGTTGTTATTCCCAGCATCCATTACTTTATTCTGTATGCTCAAAGACATCTAATGACCTCAGAAATGTCTTGTGATAAAGATTGACCTGAGAAATTTTCCTACCTCTCAGCCTCTGTGTCTAAGTCACCTAACAGGAACCCAGTGTCAAACAGGCAATCTTCCAGTACCTGCCTCTTGCTCTCAGGTGCATCTAGTACCAGAACCCAGCCCTTCATTGTCCCCAGTTTCCTGGAAGGGGCAAATATTCTAACATCAAATTTCTGAATTTGACATTTTTCATGCTGTGCTTCAAGTATCCTATTGTGTGGCCAATTTTTAGTCACCACTAGTAGCCCATAGTTACCCTAAATTGTTTCAGTTATTTCAGTTTGGAGCCATAGGACTTCTTTGTTTCATATATGATACTTATATCCTTTCTGTTGACTATAAGGATGCTCAGATTCACCTCAGGATAATCTATAACAGACGAAATAGATGTAAGTTAGTGAATATCCACATCTTATTTCAAAGTTCCATGGACAATTAATATGCACAAGATATTTAGTGTGAGTCTAGAAATTCAAAAAAAATAAACTAAAAGCAACCTAAGTGTCCATCAGTAGATGAATGGATAAAGAAGAGGTGGTACATATACACAATGGAATACTATTCAGCCATAAGAAAGAAACAAATCCTACCATTTTCAACAACATGGATGGAGCTGGAGGATATTATGGTCAGTGAAATAAGCCAGGCAGAGAAAGACAAGTACCAAATGATTTCCCTCATTTGTGGAGTATAACAACGAATCAAAACTGTAGTAACAAAACAGCAACAGACTCACAGACTCCAAGAAGGGACTAGTGGTTACCAAAGGGAAGGGGTGGGGGCAGGTGGGTTGGGAGGGAGAGAGAAGGGAATTAAAGGGTAGTATGATTGGCACACATGGTGTGGAGGGGATCATGGGGCAGACAGTGTAGCACAGAGAAGCCAAATAGTGACTCTGTGGCATCTTACTACACTGATGGACAGTGACTACAATGGGGTATGAGAGGTACATGATAATATGGGTGAATGTAGTAACCATATTGTTTTTTCATGTGAAACCTTTATAAGAGTGTATATCAATAATGCCTTAATAAAAAAAAACTAAAAAAATTAAAATGCTTAAAAAAGCTCTTATCTCTCACACTTAAATTGCAGGAACTAAGCAGTATATGCCAGCCAGTTCTGCCAGAGTCATTTTTATGCTCCTTAAGCACTTTTCCTTGGTAAAATGAGGAGATATCATTAATTATCACAATAGCTTCTTTCAGATATAAAGTTCTGTGTTGGATACTATAGGCTTAAACTTTCATCTATGCATTAAAATTTCATATAACACTTACCATGTACTGGGTGCCAACTTTGATTCCTAGGTTCGAGTATAGAAGAATGAACAAATGAACATGGTCCCTGGTGTCATAGATGCCTCAGCCTGTTGGAGGAAGAAGTCATTCATCAAATCATCACATCAGGTCATCTGGAAGGAGGAGGCTAGGATGGTGTCTTAGGCTTGTAAATGGCTTTTTTTGATGATGTCATGGCCAGGCTACAAACAGTGGTACACAGGAATTAGCTAGATGAACTGTGAGTGTGGGAGAAGCCTTCCAGAGAGATACACCATGGTCTTATTTTAGAAGAGAGATCAGAATCATATGACATTGCTACTTCTGTAGACAAAACCTTCAAATGTCAGTTATGCTATCTGGTCAACCTCAACTTGAAACCTGGAACAAGACTGGTGTGCCCACACACAGATCACAGGATAAGATGAACAATGGTGTTGACATAATGGGGGAATTTCTATTTGGAACTCACAATCAAAGTCAATGGGCCCACAAAATATTGAAATTCTGTTAACTATTGAGAAGGCTTCTCCTCTAGAACTGTCCTAAAAGCAAAACTATTTAATCAAATACCCAAAACATGAGGCAGGACCCTCCCTGAAGAGAAGGAAGTGTCCAGCTATTCAGACACCATTTTCTCTGTGGAGGGGAACACACAAAGTGCCCAAATGGAAGCAAATATGCATCTTTATTTCTTTACTTTCATGGAGGAAAGTAGTTATTGTTCAAAAATTTGTTTCAAATCATTACACCTCCAACACATAGTTCATCTCTGTATAATTTCTTTATGAAGTCCTGGAGGTAAATCGAGGAATGTGTTTGTCGTCAAATGTGCTTTGCAGTGATCACAGCAATTTGATGTAAGAGAACGAAGTGGAGCTAAGCAGTGAATCCCCACACACTAAATTAATCCCAGTAATGGGACCCATCTGAAACCAGAACTACAACTGGTTAAATATCTGAATGACATGATCAGTTTTAAATGGATATTTCATTCATATTCAAAATACGCCATACTCTTCTCTTGGGTGCTGGCTCATACCCAGGTATCCGGTTGAGAAAATGTCCCTACCAGAAAACGGGGGCTTTGCATGGCCACAGAAACTGCAACAAGATGCTTTCCATGAAAAACAGCCCCTTTGTGGGTGGTTGGGGATGGGATGACAAAATCACCAAGATTTTATCTTTCAATTAATTTGTTCAAGGCATCTTTATAGAATACTCGCCAGGTGCACGCACTTGCTGGTCCTGAGAGGGTGCCTCCGACAAGCATAGGTGATGCCTCTCTGCTGGCTCCTAGTGGTGGAGACAGACAGACTAGTGTATGTGGGGTGGCAGATGGTAGGGAAGCCAAGAGGGGGGCACTTCCCAGGCTGGAGAGCTGAGCAGAGGCTCAAGGCACCAGCAATCTGTTGGAGCTTAAAGACTATGCACTCCTGCAACTATTTTAGAATTTATTTCTGCATGGCAGCAGATGATCAGAGGTATATTCACTTGTGTGTATGTTAAGCAAACATTTTTGTATTTTTAATACAAAGAGTAAAAAACACACAAAACCCAGTACACGATACTGAGCAAAGGCAATTTTGTTGGTACATTGCCAGGCAAAGCAGTAAAATAGAAAGTGAATTGTAAAGTACAAAGTGAAAAGGAAAAACTATCCTCCCAGCCTTCTCCTTTATCCCAAAGTTGATTACTGTTTGAATTTTACATTGATTCCTTTCTTACAAATGATATATATTATAAACTGTATTTATACATTACATATATATGTATGTATGTATATCCGTCTTTATTCCTTTCCCATACCCCTGCATACCTATTTATTTACTTTTTGACAATAACATTTGAATATGTCTCTTCCCAAACCTTTATTTTACATATTAAAATATATAGTTGCTTTTTGTTCTACTAATCATATCCTTTGCTGTGCAGAAGGTTTTTAGCTTGATGCAGTCCCATTTGTTCATTTTTGCATTTCTTTCCCTTGCCTGAGGAGATGTGTTCAGGAAAAAGATGCTCATATTTATATTCAAGAGATTTTTGCCTAGGTTTTCTTCTAAGAGTTTTATGGTTTCATAACTTACGTTCAGGTCTTTGATCCATTTGAGTTTACTTTTGTGTATGGGGTTACATAATAATCCAGTTTCATTCTCTTGAATGTAGCTGTCCGGTTTTGCCAACACCAGCTGTTGAAAAGACTGTCATTTCCCCGTTGTATGCCCATGACTCCTTTATTTTATATTAATTGACCATATATGCTTGGGTTAATATCTGGGCTCTCTATTCTGTTCCATTGATCTATGGATCAGTTCTTATGCCAGTACCAAATTGTCTTGATTACTGCGGCTCTGTAGTAGAGCTTGAAGTTGGGGAGTGTAATCCCCCCAGCTTTATTCTTCCTTCTCAGGACTGCTTTGGCTATTCGGGGTCTTTTGTGGTTCCATATGAATTCTAGAAGTATTTGCTCCAGTTTGTTGAAGAATGCTGTTGGTATTTTGATAGGGAATGCATTGAATCTGCCGATTGCTTTAGGCAGGATAGCCATTTTGACAATATTAATCCTTCTTATTGATGAGCATGGGATGTATTTCCATTTATTGGTATCTACTTTAATTTCTCTCATGAGTGTCTTGTAGTTTTCAGGGTATAGGTCTTTCACTTCCTTGGTTAGGTTTATTCCTAGGTATTTTATTCTTTTTGATGCAATTGTGAATGGAATTGCTTTCCTGATTTCTCTTTCTTCTAGCTCATTGTTAGGGTGCAGGAATGCAACAGATTTCTGTGTATTAATTTTGCATCCTACAGTATGGAAGAATATATTTGTAAATGACATATCTGACAAGAGATTAACATCCAAAATATATAAAGAACTCACATTACTCAACACCCAAAAAGCAAATAACCTATAACCTGATTTAAAAATGTGTGGAGTATATGAACAGACAATTCTCCAAAGAAGAAATTCAGATGGCCAACAGGTACATGAAAAGATGCTCCACATCGCTAATTATAAGGGAAATGCAAATTAAAACCACAGTGAAATATCATCTCACATCAGTTAGGATGGCCAACATCCAAAAGACAAGCAACAACAAATGCTGGTGAGGATGTGGAGAAAGGGGAACCCTCCTGCACTGCTGGTGGGAATGTAAACTAGTTCAACCATTGTGGAAAGCAATGTGGAGGTTCCTCAAAAAACTAAAAAGAGAAATACCATTTGTCCCAGGAATTCCACTCCTAGGAATTTACCCCCCAAAAAACAAGTTCTCAGACTCAAAAAGACATATGCGCCCCTATGTTTATTGCATAGCCAAGATATGGAAACAACCTATGTGTCCATCAGTAGATGAATGGATAAAGAAGAGGTGGTACATATACATAATGGAATACTATTAAGCCAAGAAGAAAACAAATCCTACCACTTGCAACAACATGGATGGAGCTGGAGGGTATTATGCTCAGTGAAATAAGCCAGGCAGAGAAAGACAAGTACCAAATGGTTTCCCTCATTTGTGGAGTATAATGATGAAGAAAACTGAAGGAACAAAAGAGCAGCAGACTCACAGACTCCAAGAATGGACTAGTGTTTACAAAAGGGGAAGGGTTGGGGAGGGTGGGTGGGGAGGGGGAGGGAAAAAGAGTTTGAAGGGTATTATGATTAGTACACGTGGTGTGTGCATTGGGGGTCATGAGGAAGACAGTGTAGCACATAGAAGACAAGTAGTAACTCTTTGGCATATTACTACACTGATGGACAGTGACTTCAATGGCATAAGGGGGGGACTTGATTATATGGGTGAATGTAGTAACTACATTGTTTTTCATGTGAAACCTTCATGAGTGTATATCGATGATACCTTAATTTAAAAAAAAAATAAAAAAAATATATATATTTGTCCATATCATCACATATTAATTTACTTCATTAAGCCAGAGAGTATTCCGTGATACAAAGACAATTTAATTGTTAGCTAGTCGCTACTTGATGAGAACTTTAGTTGATCTGCTTTTGCTTGCACATACTTTAAGAATATAGCTATAAATAAACTCCTCAAGGTAAACTTTTTGGAAGATATGTATGTATTATGTAACATATACATTATTTTTTAATTTTGAAAGATATTGGCAAATTATCCTACAGAAAGACTATAAAAATGTATCCTACTCAGCATAAAAATGTTCCAATTTCCCGCATTTTCTCAAATGCTTTGTATTGTATAACTTTTAAAATTTAGCTAATACAAGATACACTGTGTTTTTATTTTAGATTAGAGTTGATTGTATAACTTTGCTGAAAATAATAAATGCAGAATATACAGAATGAAAGCAAATGCTGAAAGCACACATTCTGTCATCCAGTGTGACATAAGAAATATTTATCCTTGGCCCTCACTTGCTGGCACAAGGCTCCCAAGACCTTTTTAATGTCTTAAGTGAGGTGATAGGAGCATCTTACACAGAGCTCCTAAATTCCTTGGAATTTTCTGGGTGTTAGGATTGTCTTTCATTCTAATGAAGTGACTTTTGGTGGGCTCCTGAATAGCTGCTCCAGGGTGGGGCTGGTCACCAGAAAGGCCAAGTGATTAGAGCCTCTGGGGAGAAGGGTGGGGCTGGGGAGTGAGTTAATAATCGATCATGATTAAGTGATGAAACCTCCATAAAAACTCATAACTATCAGGTTTGGAGAGTATTCAGATTGATGAATGCACCCAGATGCCACAATTGTGGTGCACCTCAACTCCACGGGGACAGAAGCTCCAGGCCTTGCCCCGTGTACCTCTTCATCTGACTGTTTAGCCATATCCTTTATAATATCGTTTATAACAAACCAGCAAACATAAGTCAAGTGTTTCCCTGAGCGTTCTAGCAAATTATCAATCCTGAGGTTGCAGGAAGAGTGTGGGAATGAACTTTGTAGCCAAGTTGGACAGAAGTGTTAGTGTCCTGGGGACTCATTATTCATGACTATCATCTGAAGTGAGGCAGTCTTATGCAACTGTGCCATTAACCTGTGGTGTATGATGTTAACTCTGGATAATTGGTGCCACATTGGCACCCAGTTAGTGTCCACAGATTTGGAAAATTGGCTGGTGTGGAGAAACCCCCACACACATGACATGGGAATTTTAAATAGGAAAACAGTTTTCCTTTACCTGTTTCCTGCTCACTTCACCATGCTACAAACAAAAAACAATTGATATAAAATATTGGAAACTGAGGGTCTTTCTATAATGAGAAATCTTTCAAAACACAGTGTAAGCAGGATCCTAAGGTGATTCCACCACCTGTAGCTTAGAATTTTGAAGTAGCCCTGATTTAAAGAAGGCCATATATGGTTCCCCAGTAACAGAAAAAGTTACCAGATGCTAGACTCTCTGATTACCATCTATATAGAAACTGCATGGGACATAGGGATGAGAAACCTTCAATTCTAGTTACACACTAATTGCATTTAATTGGTTTGCTTATATATTTTGTATGGATTCATACTGAAATTTTTTGCAATGATTTAAAGTAGCATAATATTAAGGAAAATATGCATACCATAGGGGATTAAGACAAGGAGCATGTTGAAACGTTTTTTACATTTACTACCATCGGTCACCCATCTGACTGTCCTTCCTGGTGTGCAAAACAATGAGAAGCATGAGCCCCACAACGAAGTGAGTAATGTTTTTGCTGAGTGGAAATGAGGTGGCTAAGTCTACAGAATATAGAAGAGTGGGATTCTATGGTCCAATTCACAAACTGAGGGTGCTTTGACAATGAACAAGAGTAGACCTGGCATTACATGCCCCACCCTCAGACAACTTCTAGGATGCAAGTAGAACATGCATTATGTCATGGCAGGCTGTCATCTCTAAGAGCTTGTGTCCTTTGTCTCCATGAAACTGAAGGAAATTGTCTCTTTCTTTCCTTTGGATAGATTTGGGGACATCAGATACTTTCACAGGAAAAGTTTTGTTCCAAGGCGGTAGTTTTCCTCTCAAAGATCTTTCAGAGACATGTTAGAACTAGAAGTAACAGCTTTTGAAACATTAGTATCTTTTCATGAATAAGTTCAAATAGGCATTGTGACTGACCACCGTGTTTCCCAGTATCTGACGGTCTAACACATGTTCAACAAAATTCCAAGTTAAAATTAAGTTCTTTGTTAAACAACTAAATAAATCACCTAGGAATGTCTTCATGTATACATGTGTGTCGTTTCCAGTGTTGGTTGAAATACGACCAGAGATTCAGGAACAATCAAGCTAATAGTTTTAGAAGATGGTGCCTAATTTCTCTTTTCAAATTGGTTGGGCCAATTTATCCATCCATCATCAATGCAAGGGAGTTTCAGGTTATTCTATTTCTCCCCAACATTTGGCATTTTTTAGCTTTTTCAACTTTTGACAATCTGATGAACATGAAATGGAGTCTCATGATATCTTTCAGTTGCATTTCTCTCATTGATACTGAAACAATATATTTTGATATACTTCTTAGCTATTTTTGCTTCATTTTCTGTGAATTTCCTGCTTTGTTCATTATTTTCCTTTAATATTTGTAGAGTTATTTCACCTCAAGCTTTAATTAACCTTTTACACTTTTCATAAAATAGAAATTTGGTCAAAGATTTTGTAAAATAGAAATTTTTGTAAAATAAAAATTTTGATTTTAATGTAGTCAAATGTATCATTATTTTTCTTTATAATTTTTTCTTTGTGATTTTTAAAAAATACATACTTGTCTACCTAGAAGTCAGAAAAATCTCTTATAATTTTAACATTTGTTTTTATGTCTAACTCGGTCCATGTGAGAATGATGATGATACTACTACAATAATTGTAATGTTCCCTGTGTCAAAAAGTAGTTATGAATACTATATGATTGAATGTGTTTGAAGCACTCGAGTGACTAAAACACGGTAGACATAACATTTACTTAAAAAATCTTAAGCTTTTAATCAATGTTATGTATGGGTTCAATTTAATTTTCTGTTTGAAATGAACAACCAATTGTTTCAGCACTGTTTTTTATGTATTCCATTAGTTCCCCGCCGCTCTATTATGACACTTGTGATATTTCACATTTCCACCCAAGTGTGCACCTGTTGAACAGTTCTCTGTATGATTCCATTTGTGTGTGTGTGTGTGTGTGTGTGTGTGTGTATTCTTGTGTCAATACTATACTCTTAATAAGATTCTATAGCAAACTTTGAGGTATTGTAAATCAAGATTGCAAGTTAATTTTCCAAATATTAATTATTTTAATCTTTGTTTTTCCTGAAATATTAAAGACAGCCCCACAAATTCTTCTAAAAACATTTTTGGAATTTTAACAAGAATTGAACTGAATTCAAAAATTAGTTTAGAGATAATTGCTACCTTTTTCATAGCAATTATTCCCATCCATGAACATAGTATATATTTCTATTCAAAATGCAATCTCAAGTCTTTCCTTCAATAATATTTTATGACTTTTATTCCCAATGATTTTCCAAAATAATTTTCATAGTTATTTATGTCACTTCTGTTGTTATTTAAATAAAATATAATTACTATTGCATACTGATATTGCATGTCATTGGCTTTTGTGTACCAATCATATTTTCAAAAACATATATTTATATGTGAATATGTATGTAGTAGTGAATGTGTACATGTACATATGTATGTGTAGAGAAAAAAGGACCCTTCCCAAAACTAGCTAATTCAACTAGGGCTGTTAATAAGATTATTAAAAAGACAGCTGTTTCTTTCAAATAGTAGCATGCAATAACATGTACATGTGCATATATGCACATCTGTATATGTATACATATACATATATACACATATATAAGCACACATACATAAATACACAAATATATATACTCCTACTTTGTAAACATTTGCCAGGCAATTTCTTTTCTCCAATCAGAGTTGATATTTAGCCAGTATACCCATATCAGATATTAAAACATGGAACTGCTTCCATGACAGGTGATAAAATAAAATTCCCTGAGTTCTTCCCTCCACTCCTGTCCAGGTGCCAGACTGCACTCTGCTTACCCTGACCTCCCATGAAAACTGTAACTAGAGCATTATGTCTGGTCCATCAACAATAACTGAGAATCTTGCTCCAATGCATTGTCAGCATTTGTTCTGAGTGATTTGTATCCTTGCTATGAATAATGTTAAATATTTTAAATATCTTTGAAATTAATTTCCCAGGGATTATATCTTTGTACTGTTTTCACTTTTATTGCATTTGTATAAACAAAATACATATTGTGTATTTAGTTTTTTCTTAATTTTTATAAAATATATAATTTGCATTTCAATAGAGATGTATACATTTGACAAACATAGATATGACATTTACTTTAATTTCTATAAAGAATTTGATTATGAAATTATTCAATGGTTCAATTATCTATTCTTCTGTTGATGAAAATTTAGGTTATCTTCAATTTTCACTAAAGTTGTGCTCATTAAAGTGAACACATGTATGTAGGCTTCCTTGTGCACTTGTGCCAGAGTTTCTCTACAGCATGTTTCAAGAAGTAAAGTTATTAGGATAAAGGAAAGAACAATTTAATAAAAAACCCACCTTACTCAATTAGCAGAGTCCAAAGTCTAAATTGTGATTATTTAGGTTATTATTCTGAGGTTAATGAAATGACCACAGAAAGCCTGCCCAGCTGGCTGGTAGGGAATTTAGGGGACTGTTTACTTTCAGCACAGTTCTGATAAAGCTGTGTTCTGGCCTCCCATCGCAGTAATTACTCCAGCTTAGAAACAGATGGAGAGACCTCCAAGTTTCCCCAGCCTATCGAC
>JAVSCE010021062.1:0-57936 GCA_032199065.1 Smutsia gigantea
TGCTGAATTCAGATATTAGTTCTAGTAGTTTTGGAGAGGAGTTTTTAGGGCTTTTTATGTACAGTATCATGTCATCTGCAAATAGTGACAATTTGACTTCTTCTTTACCAATCTGGATGCCTTGTATGTCTTTGTTTTGTCTGATTGCTGTGGCCAGGACCTCCAGTACTATGTTGAATAACAGTGGAGAGAGTGGGCATCCCTGTCTTGTTCCTGATCTTAGATGAAAAGCTTTCAGTGTCTCGCCGTTAAGTATGATGTTAGCTGTTGGTTTGTCATATATGGCCTTTATGATGTTGAGGTACTTGCCGTCTATACCCATTTTGTTGAGAGTTTTAATCATGAATGGATGCTGAATTTTGTCAAATGCTTTTTCAGCATCTATTGAGATGATCATGTGGTTTTTGTTCTTCTTTTGTTGATGTGGTGGATGATGTTGATGGATTTTCGAATGTTGTACCATCCTTGCATCCCTGGGATGAATCCCACTTGATCATGTGTATGATCCTCTTGATGTATTTTTGAATTCGGTTTGCTAATATTTTGTTGAGTATTTTTGCATCTACGTTCATCAGGGATATTGGTCTGTAATTTTCTTTTTGGTGAGGTCTTTGCCCGGTTTTGGTATTAGAGTGATGCTGGCTTCATGGGAATGAGTTTGGAAGTATTCCCACTCCTCTTCTATTTTTTGGAAAGCTTTAAGGAGAATCGGTGTTATTTCTTCTCTATATGTCCGGTAGAATTCAGAGGTGAATCCATCAGGCCCAGGGGTTTTGTTCTTGGGTAGTTTTTTGATTACCAATTCGATTTCGTCACTGGTGATTGGTCTGTTTAGTTTTCCTGTTTCTTGCTTGGTCAGTCTTGGAAGGTTGTATTTTTCTAGAAGTTGTCCATTTCTTCTATGTTTTCCAGCTTGTTAGCATATAGAGTCTCATAATATTCTCTTATGATTCTTTGTATTTCTGTGGGGTCCGTCGTGATTTTCCTTTCTCATTTCTGATTGTGTTTATGTGTGTAGATTCTCTTTTTCTCTTAATGAGTCTGGCTAGGGGTTTATCTATTTTGTTTATTTTTTCAAAGAACCAGCTCTTGGTTTTATTGATTTTCTATTGTTTTATTCTTCTCAATTTTATTTATTTCTTCTCTAATCTTTATTATGTCCCTCCTTCTGGTGACTTTGGGCCTCATTTGTTCTTCTTTTTCCAATTTCAGTAATTGTGTCTTTTGACTATTCATTTGGGAATGTTCAGCTCTTCTTTAAATAGGCCTGGATTGCAATATACTTTCCTCTTAGAACTGCCTTTGCTGCATCCCACAGAAGTTGTGGCTTTGTGTTGTTGTTGTCCGGTAGTCTCCATATGAAATTCTTTGATTTCTGTTTTGATTTGATTCGTTAACCCATTGATTAATTAGGAGAGTGTTGTTAAGTCTCCATGTATTTGTGAGCCTTTTTTTTTCTTTGTACAATTTATTTACAGTTTTATACCTTTTGTGATCTGAGAAGTTGGTCGGTAGAATTTCAATATTTTTGAATTTACTGAGGTTCTTTTTGTGGCCTAGTATGTGGTCTATTCTGGAAAATGTTCCATGTGCACTTGAGAAGAATGTGTATCCTGTTGCTTTTGGGTGTAGAGTTCTGTAGATGTCTGTTAGGTCCATCTGTTCTAGTGTGTTGTTCAGTGCCTCTGTGTCTTTACTTATTTTCTGTCTGTTTGATCTGTCCTCTGGAATGAGTGGTGTGTTGAAGTCTCCTAAGATGAATGCATTGCTGTCTATTTCCTCCTTTAATTCTGTTAGTATTTGTGTCACATATGCTGGCGCTCCTGTGTTAGGTGCATATATATTTATAATGGTTATATCTTCTTGTTGGACTGACCCCTTTATCATTATGTAATGTCCTTCTTTGTCTTTTGCTACTTTCTTCATTTTGAAGTCTATTTTGTCTGATACAAGTACTGCAACACCTGCTTTTTTTCTCTTTGTTGTTTGCATGAAATATCTTTTTCCATCCCTTCATTTTTAGTCTGTGTATATCTTTGGATTTGAGGTGAGTTTCTTGTAGGCAGCATATAGATGGGTCTTGCTTTTTTATCCATTCTGTTACTCTGTGTCTTTTGATTGGTGCATTCAGTCCATTTACATTTAGGGTGATTATGGATAGGTATGTACTTATTGCCATTGCTGGCTTTAGGTTCGTGGTTACCAAGGGTTCAAGGGTTGCTTCTTTTACTATCTAACAATCTAACTTAACTTTCTTGTTAAGTTATTGTAAACACAGTCTGATGTTTCTTTATTTCTCTCCCTTCTTATTCCTCCTCCTCCATTCTTTCTATAATAGGTGTTTTATTCTTTGCCTTTAGTTAGTATTTGGATGGTCTGCTTTCTTTGTTATGATTTTTTTCCCTCTGGTACTCCTTAGCCTTAGGTGTGTTTCTCCATCTAGAGCAGTCCATTTAAGATATCCTGTAGTGGTGGTTTATGAGACGCAAATTCTCTTAACTTTAGTTTATCTGGAAATGTTTAATCCCGCCATCATATTTAAATGATAACGTGCTGGATACAGTATTCTTGGTTCGAGGCCCTTTTGTTTCATTACGTTAAATATATCATGCCATTCTCTTTTGGCCTGCAAGGTTTCTGTTGAGAAGTCTGATGATAGTCTGATGGGTTTTCCTTTGTAGGTGATCTTTTTTCTCTCTCTAGCTGCCTTTAATACCCTGTCTTTATCTTTGATCTTTGCCATCTTAATTATTATGTGTCTTGGTGTTGTCTTCCTTGGGTCCCTTGTGTTGGGAGATCTATGAGCTTCGGTGGACTGCGAGACTACTTCCTTCCCCAGCGAGGAAAGTTTTCAGCAATTATTTCTTCAAAGACACTTTCTATCCCTTTTTCTCTCTCTTCTTCCTCTGGTACTCCTATAATGCGAATATTGTTCCGTTTGGATTGGTCACACAGTTCTCTTAATATTCTTTCATTCCTAGAAATCCTTTTATCTCTCTCTGCCTCAGCTGCTCTGTACTCCTGTTCTCTGTTTTCTATTCCATTAACAGTCTCTCGCATCTCATCCATTCTGCTGTTAAGCCCGTCGATCGCTTGTCTGATTTCTGTATTGTCTTTCCTCAGTTCCCTCACTTCCTCCCTCAGCTCTTGCACATTTCTCTGTAGGTCCATCAGCATGGTTATGACTTTTATTCTAAATTCTTTTCCAGGGAGGCTGTGCATTTCCATCCCTTCAGACTCCCTCTCTGGGGTTGTCTGGTTGATTTTGGTCTGAACCATATTCCTCTGTCTTTTCATGGCTGTGTAATTTGGTCACTGATAGTTGCCACGTATGTCAGCTGGGCTCTTTAAGACCGCCTCTTGGGGTGCCGAGTCCTCTCGAGTGTAGCTGCACGCTGTGCGCTTTCCTGTGTATTCTCGTCTCTCTTTTAGGAATAGATGTATTTTCTGTGTTTTCGTAGATAAATATAGTGTTGGGAGGAGATTTCTGCCGCCCTGCTCACACCGCCATCTTCCTGGAAGTCCTGAGCATTGGTCTGTTTCGCCGAGGCTCAGCCGCACCACGCGAGGGTGGAAGTCTCCAAGGGAGGAGGGTCTGTGAGTGTCTGTACAGGCGGTTTCTCTCCAGGGCTGTATTTAGTCTGATCCACAGGGTTTCATTCTGCTATTCTAGTGACCCCAAGGGAACCTGTGGGGATTGTTTGCAGTTTATTTTTGTCTCTGCCTTAAGGGGTAAGCAATAAAATTCCTTTGAAATTTTAGTGACTTGTAGTTTGGTCTTGAAATCGCGATTTTCTGTTTACTGCACAGAGTCTTAGAATGATGCTATCGGGTTTGGCCTAACAGGTAGTTACTAGGATTGAAAGGATCCAGGTTCTAGTTTGGCAGTGCCATTAATTATGAGCCCATGGACATTTATTCAGTTGGCCTCCCTGGACTTCAGTTTTCTTGTGAAGGAATTTGATTTCATCAGAAGTTGAACTGCATAATTTCTGCAGTGCTTCTGGTTCAACATTTTTAAGATTCTGGGAATTAAGGGCCAACCCTGCTTTTGCTAATTAGCATAGCAGTGCACCATTTGGTGACATTTAATGGTCAGAGTCCCCTTTCCCTTGTTTCTTGCTCTCAATCACTGCCCCTGACTCTCAAATTCAGATGTATTTTCATTACCTTGGTTGTTTATGAAACCATTTATAAGTCAATGGAGTATTTTCTATTAACTTCATTATTTTATTTTGAAATCATGTTTAATTTACCTTTAGCAAAAAGCATATAACAAATATTTGAATAATTCAACATAAACAAATAATACAATGGGAAGTTAGATCTCCCCCCGCACCCCATCCCCTGAGACACTTATTGATACCATTCTTTTGTGTCACACTGGATGCATGGTAAGGAAAAATTGGTATGTCTCTTTTCTGCCCCCTTTCTATTCACTTTTTTGAAAACAGCTTCATTGAGGTGAAATTCACATACCTTGCAATTCACCTATTTAAAATGTATAATTCAGTGGGTTTTGGTATATATTATTAATTTCCTGCTCAGTTTTTAAACCTTTTTGTTAAATCAAGGAAATACCTATACATAGTTTAAAAAGCCAGGGGCATTACAAGGCTTAGAAGGCTTAATATGTGAGATGCAACCTTTTCCCCCACCTCACCTTTTTGCCCACCCCAATCCTATTCACCAAGAAGCAACTACCTGAGATTCATTTAGCTATTTCTTCTGGCTTGCCTCTACTTTCCCAAACAGTATATGTATACTGCTGTATCTCAATTTATCCGTCATAGATGTTACAGATTGACTTCTTACAATAGAAGACAAGGATTTAGCATTTTTACTTTGTCCTGGGAGTCTCCTACATGACTTTCCCCCTCCTTCCAATATAGTTATATAATAGTTGTTGGTTTGAATCAGTATTTGTGTTCTTTTTCTCAGTTACTGTTGAGAGTCCTATGTCATTCATATTCTGGACTGTGTGTGACCTATTTTTTTCTTTGGAAGCTCTATCTCTAGTGTATATGCAATTGGCACCACAATTGCTTTGATGTATTTTTTTCATCCATTGGGCTGAGTACTTAGAAGACACACCCTTTTTTTAACATCGTGACTTATGTTTCTGAAACAAATAAAAGTGTAACAAATACTTGGCATCATGTAGTCATATTCATAACCCAGACAATGCTCTCAGGTGCCCTGGAATCACCATGATTCAAATGTTAGACTTCTGAGCATTCACTGAAGTGGATACTGTCATTTAGAGCATTCTAGGAGAGAATGGGGTTCTGGAATTGGCAGTCGTGCAAGTGTTCCTGGTGTGGTGTGTTCTCAGATACTTTGTTTTTCAACATGATCTTGTAGTTCACCATTTCATTTTCTTACAGTGAACTTGAAAATATGGAGAGTATGGTGTAACTTAAGTGCACAGCTCAAATAAACTTAGAAATATATACACCCATGTGATCACTGTTCAGATTATGACACAGAATAATTGTTAGCTTCTTAGAAGACTCTTTGAGTCTGGAAATCTCTGTCTTTAGTTTGGAGAAATTTCCCTTAGGTCTTTGATCTTTCCCTGTTTCCTCTTCACAGTCTTTCGGTTCTCCTGTTAGTCCATGTGGGATGCCCTCCATGGATTCTCTTTTGGTCTTTTTGTTTTACATTCTGGGAGTTTTCTTCCACTTTAACTTCCAAACCACCTATCAGATTTCTTTATTTCAACTACTATTTTAATTTCCAAGAGCTCTTCCTTTTTCTCTGTTCTTTAGCTTGCCTTCTTTTACCTCTCTGAGAATATTCTAGGCTTTTTTCTTTCCTCTGGCTGTTTCCCTTTCTTTCTTTTGGTTGTTGGTCTCTCGTCCTTCAGCTTTCCTCAGGTGACTGGTGCTCACCGTATGTCTGGTACTACTGAAGAGTGAGTGGAATCTCTGCTTACTGTGTGATGGTGGGTTCCCTGAGGGGGGCCAGAGGGGAGCAGGCCCTTTTCTTGGAGGGCGCCTGAGCATCACTGTCTCCAGGCTTTTCATGTTGTTTGTTTGCGTTTGTTTTTTCTTGGGCTGGCCGTTTTCCTCCTGAGGAGAGTCCTGCGGTCACTAGCCACTGTCCTAAGACAGGAAGCTAAATTCTGTGGCTGCTGAGTCAGGGAAGAGGCCTGCGGTCTCACACTCCCCTTCGTGACCTCCTGAGCCCAGCACCTCACACTTGCCCTCTGCCGTGCCTCTTGTTGCAGTCCCTGGGCTTCTGTGAAGTAGCTTCTCAATAAAGAATTTCACCACCTCCACCTGGTCACCAGGCTCTGTGGGATGCGAGTAAGCCACTCCTCTTAGCCCTCTCCCAACCAGCTCTCCCTGTTCTGTTCTGCCTTTGGCTCTCCAGCCATCTCACGTGCCCTCGCCTGCAGACCAGCCTCCCAACCCCGCCTGGGTTCTGCAGTGTGACCCAGCCATGTCTCACTCACTTCCCCTCAACAGGGACTTGGGCATCAGCTCCTTTTACTCTGAATCAATTACCATTTGTCCACCTGCTTTGCATTTCCTCTCTCATCTTCCTTGTCTTTGTGGGGTTCTGTCTTTTATGTTTTTACTCTTATTTTATTGGGTCTTCAGTGGGGCATGAAAACAGACACGTATGTTCAGTCAGACGTGTTTACTGCGAAGAGCCCATTTTCAGCTGCTCTCCCTCTGCTCCGTTGGTGCACACCCCATACATAGAGCTCTTAGCCGTTTCCTGGCATTTTAATGGGAAGATGCCAGCCTGCCTGCCAGGATCAGATGATTCCTTCAGAGGAAGTCAGAGGTTCTAGATCTTTGTTCCACACCAACTGCCTTAAGAAGCCCCACAAGTTCTGTGAACTTGTATGACTTACCTCTACTTTCCTTCTGCTCCCTTAACCATCCCTCCTAGGGTTTCTGCTAGCCTTACAGGCCATGTTAACATTCATTTCTTATCTCTTCTGAGCAGCTACTGTTAATCTTTTTCTTTCTTACTGAGCTAATCTTTTTCTTTCTTACTGAGCCCACCTCTCCTCATTGATGTCCAAGGGCTTGGAGGCTAACAAAGAATCAACAGCTGACGGCTGCTGAGGTATTCATACACCAAAGATTTTTCACTTAAAAGGAAAATAGGAGAACATAGGACAACACTGTTTTTTTAGTTCCTTTCTATTGATTAGTGCCTTAAACAGTATTGGCACTTAATATATTATTTTCATTATTATTATCTTTTGGTTATTACTGATAGATTTAATTAAACCCTCCTGATAGATTTAATTTAGTTCCCTTCACCAGGTAGTCAGCTGGCAAGGGAATTTGAGATTTTCTATAGGATATTTGGTTAAGTGATAAGTGATTATTTAACACATTTATTGAATGCAAAACACTGCCTGATGATAAGGAATGTACAAAGACATTTGAGACATGGTTTGCACTCCAAACTCTCAGTTTGGGATAAGAGCCTTGGTGTCAGTAGTTCTGCTTACACGGGTAAATGCTGCAGTCCAAATCAAACTGCCCAGTGGAGTTATGTAGAAGCTATGACTTTCCTAGATGGGGAGTTGGGAGAGGTGAGAGGCAGGGTTGGAGCTGGATCCAGTGGAAGAGGTCAGGCTTTCATGGATACGGTAGGAAGACCATCCCTAGAGGCACACTTTCATGGGGATATGGCTCCTGCCTGCCTACCAGCCACCTTGAGTTACTCTTGAGATAAATATCATGTGTATCTGGGGATTTTTTGAGCACTGCTTGCAAGCCTCATGCAATTCCAAATGTGCTTTTCTGTCTTAATGCTAATGCTGTTATGTTATTACAACATTGGTGTTGTTTTCCTAGCCGCCGATTCCTGTACATCGTTAACCTAGATGCCCCTTTCGAAGGTCACCGAAAGATCTCTCGCCAGAGCAAATGGGACATTGGAGCTGTGCGATGGAATCCTCATGAGAGCTTCTCACACTATTTTGCTGCTTCGGTGAGCTCATTTAAGAAGTACAGGGAAAGGCTTTTAAACATGTGATCTGGGGCTGATATGTCTATGTTCTGTGTAGAGGAGAGAATGTAGCCCTCATTTCTCAGGCAGAAAAGAGTTGTGGATGGTTCTAAAAGGAAAATAAAGGCAAATCATGGATTAAAAAAATATGTATGTATATGTGAAAAGAATTGCTGGTACCATCAGACCTTGTATTTCTAAGGATTGAATTCAGATTTTGCAAGGTAAACGGGTAGATGCTTCCATGTCTGCATGTGCTAAGCACCAATTTTCACTAGCAGGAATGTAACCAGCCAGTGACTGAAAGACGTTCTAAAGCTGGTCCAGGACTGACCTTCATGCTTTCGGAAGGATCAGAAGATTCCATACACTCTTCCCCTCAAAGGAAGGGATTCATTAGATAAATTAACCCCCTGAAATTTTATGTGCCTGTTTGTATGTAAATTTTTCTGGGGAAAAGATACATGCATTTTATTAGGTTTTCTAAGAGATTCATGACCAAAAGTGATCTGGGCTAGATCATCTCTGGTATCTTTGGCCAGATTCCACATCAGCATTTTTTTCTCTTCAAGCAGTTAGAGATCCAGGCAAGAAGAATAGTGTCAGGGGAACCCTTTCTGTCATTGAAGGGATGCAGCCATTCACAGGCTGGCTGGGTCTGTTCTTATCGGAAGTGACAGTCTGTGAGAGGGAAGCATCTTGAGAAAAGAAAGGGCACGTTGTAGCTTTAGAGCAACAAAAAGCTGCTCTTCCAAAGTTGAATCTGACTGTCTGACCTTAACCATGGATGTTTGGGGGTTGGGCTGGTTTGGAGACTGTTCTGAAAGAGAGAGGAGAGTCTGTCTGCTGCTTTCCCATTCTTAACACCTTTCATGTGTGTTAGGGAGATGCTGTTTCATTGGCTTTTACCTCTCGGTCCTCAGCTTCCCTCTCACCCCCAGCCCTTGATCATTTGGTCCAGCGCTCCTCTTGACACTATTGATAATTCTAGTTAGGCTACATAGGCTAGATAATTCTTTATGGCAGGAGCTGTCCTGTGCATGGTAGATTTAGCAGCATACCTGGCTAAATCCTAGTGGAATCCCCACCTCTGTCATTGTGGCAACCAAAAATGTCTTTTGACATTGTTTGATGTCCCCTAGGAAGCAAAATCACCCCTGATTGGGAGCCACTGATTTAGGCTGACCCCTCAGTACTCGGCCCAAGCGAATCAACACTGCATTTGTTTAGAAGTGGCAAGAAAGAGCCCCCCCCCCACCCTTTTTAAGGCAGTTAATCATTTTAAAGTGAACAATTCAGTGCCATTTGCTACCTTCACAATGTTAGGTAACCATCACCTCTCTCTCGTTCCCAAACATCCCTTCTTTCCAAAGTAAAACCTCTTACTGTTGAACATTTCTCCCCTTTTCCTCCTCTTCCCAGCTCCTGGCAACTGTGGGTCTGTGTTCTGTCTCTTTGGACTTGTGTATTCTGTATGTTTCATATAAATGGACTCATATGATATGTGACCTTTTATGTATGACTTTTTTATCCATGTTGCAATATATACCAGTACTTCACTGCTTTTTATAGCTGAATAATACCCGCTGTATGGATAGGCCACATTTTGCTTGTCCTTTCATTCACTGATGGACATCCCGGCTGGCTGTTGTGACCAGCACTGATATGAACGTGTGTACATGCAATTTTTTGAGTTCTTGTTTTCAGTTCTTTCGCTGTATACCTGGTAGTGGAATTGCAGGGTCATGTGATAAGTATGGGTTTAACATTTTGAGGGACCATCAAGTTGTTTTCTACAGCGGCTGAACTGTTTTGCAGTCCTACCAGCCATGTACAATGGTTCTCATTTCTCCTCACCAAAATTTTTAGTTTCTTGTTCTTTTATTTTTTAATTTTTAAGTTATAGCCACCCTAGTGGGTGTGAAGTGGTATCTCACTGTGATTTCAATTTGCTTTTCCCTCATGACTACTGATGTTGAGCATCTTTCCATGCGCCTGCTGGCCATTCACTTATCTTTTTTGGAGAAATGTCTGTTCAAGTCCTTTGTACATTTTTGAATTGGGTTGTTTGTCTTTTTGCTATTGGGGGTGGTAGTTATCTATATATTCTTGATACCAGCCCCTTATCAGACATGTGACTTACAAATTTTTCTCCAATTCTATAGATTTTCTTTTCACTTTTTTTATAATGTCCTTTGATACATGAAAGTTTTAATGTTGATGAAGTTCAGTTTATTGATTTTTTTTTCTTTAATTGTTCTTGGTTAGAAGGCAACTTTTCTCTGGAGGAAGAGCTTTGGGGAGTTAGTAAATCTGAGGTCAAGTCCTAGTTTTAACACTCACTATTTTATTTTGAGCTCTCCCCCAACTCTCTGTGCCTCAGCTGCCTCATCTGTAATGGGGGTGATGACACCCAGTGTGCGGTGTGGTGAGAAAGAGCAGAGGGCAGGCTTCTTAGTTCCTCGTCCATTGACCGGCACTAGGAGACCCTTTGGAAATGGCAGGGAATATTGTTACAAGATGAGAGGACTTTTTTTCACTTCTGTTCCTGTTGAAAGCTATTTGGAGGCCTACCTAACCTTTTGACAGGAACCTTACCTATTTAGAATTAGAAACTGGCATTTCTGAATAAAAGTCTCAGAACTTTATACATCTGTCTGTCTCTGACCAAAAATGACAGTCAGTCCAATATATATATATATATGTATATATATACATCGCCATATCAGTTCAGAAAATATTAAATAGCCCATTAGTAATTAGTCTATTAGTTATCTTTATTTACATTCAGTATGTTTCATAACTCAAGATATTTAGGGAGCCTTTGCTGGCTTCTTTTTTTTTTAATTTTGTTCTATCAAATGTATATCACAATGGTTCAACAGTCTCCCTCCCTCTCCTCCTCCCCCTACTCCCACCTCTCACCTCCTCTTGGTAACCACTAGTCACTTCTCAGTGTCTGTGATTCTAATGCTGTTTTGTTCCTTCTATTTTGCTTTGTTATGTTCTGCCAATAAGTGAAATCATATGGTATTTGTCTTTCTTTGCCTGGTGTATTTCACTGAGCATGATAACCTCTAGCTCCATGTTTTTGCAAATGGCAGAATTTCTTTTCTTTTGGTAGCTGAATAATATTCCATTGTGTATATATACCACATCTTCTTTGTCTGTTTATCTACTGATGGATGCTTAAGTTGCTTCCGTATCTTCGCTATCATAAATAGTGCAATGATAAACATAGAGGTGCATATATCTTTTTGAATCAGAAATTTTGTTTTTTTCAGGTAAATTCCTAGGAGTGGAATTACTGGGTCAAATGGTATTTGTTTTTTAGGGACTTCCATCCTGCTTTCCATAGTGGTGGCACCAATTTGCAGTCTCACCAACAGTGTAGGAGGGTTCCTGTTCCTCTGCACCCTCGTGCTGGCTTGTTGTTTCTTTAAGTGAAGTGTAGTTTGATCTTGGGTGGCTGTTGGGTCCTCTTGTAGTTGTGGTTTCTACTGGCCCATTTTCCCCGTGTCTTTCAGCTAACCCTTTAAGAAATTTAATATAGGCACATTTCAAGGAGTTCTGTATAATGTTGCTTTCTATAACATCCTTTTGGTGGTGGTTCTGTTTTCTTTCTTGTACATCTGTGTTAATAAAGTGTGGTGGGTGGCTTCTAGGCATTTGAGAGTGGGAACGGCTAGCTAAAAACATCTAGTGTGACAGTAACTGGAGAGATGGGTGAGTGACCTTCAGGGGAGGGAAGCAGTTCCTCTAGTGGTCGGGGGACAGCTCCGTAAGCCATAACTCGTTCTCCGTGGTGCATCTGTAGGTTCAGCTCAGCTGTACCTGTTCAGGATAGGTTCACTTTGGAGCGCTGCCTCTCCATTTTGAAATTTGGAGTGCTATAGAGTGAGCTGAGGTTAGCTCACGTGTTAATCGTACTTACCCTTGATGGCTTTTAAATCAAGTTCAACCTGTAGCATCTTTGCCGTGCAGGTTGGTTTCTCCCTGGCTTCCTTTCTCAGCCCTACGCAGATTGGGGTGAGAGCATGTGGGCTGATGTGCCACCCGTTGCCTTCTGTCCCTTGTTTCTTTTCAGAGTAACCAACGGGTTGACCTTTATAAGTGGAAAGACGGAAGTGGGGAAGTTGGCACAACCTTACAGGGCCACACTCGTGTAATCAGGTAAGCACCAGCCCTCCACAGCTCTTTGGCCTGCCTGGCTTTGTCAGAGTCCCTTGTGACGAAATGAAGACACCGTCATCCTCCCATGTCTTGACCCTCTGTGTTGCACTGACCCTGGGTGGCTGTTGGTCCTTAATGTTCACTGAAGTGATCGCTTTCACAGTGAAGAACACTGGTATTTAGGAACCAGCATCCGTGTAGATCTTAACCCAGATTCCAGAAGACACAGACCAGTATAGCCCAGTCCAGAATAAAGGATTAGAGCTGATTGTTGCCCTAGGAGGGAGACAAAGTTATGCAGCTGAGGCCTGACCTCACAGGCAGAATGCTCAGGAGTAGGGCACCGTAGGGAGCTCTTGCCTCACGGTCCATTGTCCAAATGCACATTGCCCCCTGCTTGTGGCCTTCCATTTGGCCTCTGGAGTTCCTTAACCTGTCCTTCCTTGGAGTCACTGTTCTGGATGGGGAAATTTTTCTGGGAAGTGGCAGTGGGAGCGTGCAGCTGGTGAAGCCAGCCTGGCAAGTTGTGGAAGAGGCTAGACCCCTGGCCTGCGTAACTGTTCATGTGGCGACTGCCTGTCTAGGAGTGAGGATATGAGTAGGGGGCCAGAAGTTGGCTTGCCTTCCTGGAAGGCTGTGTGGCAACATGGTGGTTTGCCACTTTAAGAGATGCTGTGTTTACTCAAGGTACCTGTGGTCAAGTCTAATCTGGAAAACGGTAAGTCAAAAGTTACTTAATGTGTTTTTCCTTTGTTTTGTCTGTTTAGTGTGTGTGTGTGTTTTAAGCTGAAATGCTCCATTTCTTTCTTGGGAGCAGGTAATGATATAGCTGACGATGACAGGGGGAAGAACCTACAAATTTCCTTCAGAGCTCAGTTAAGTCTTACTCATTCCCAAAGAACTTCGCAGAGTCCCAGCCTAAACTGTGTTACGAGGCCCAATTACAGTAACTTTCTGAAGCTACTAGAAACTAAACCTGCTGCTGCTTGGGAACTGAATTTTTTCCTTGTTGTTTTTCTGTTTATTGTGTTTCTAGTGACTTGGACTGGGCAGTGTTTGAGCCAGATCTCCTAGTTACCAGCTCTGTGGACACCTACATCTACATTTGGGATATAAAGTAAGAATAATTAAGAGGCACAGCTGTGTGGTTGTGGGACAATCTCAAACCTTCGTATAGAATCAGGTGTCTTGGTTTGGTTTCCCCCGGATGCAGACCTTGAGACAGGGATACATGGCAGACAAGTTATTCAGGAGGTAAAGAAACACTGGTAGTGGGTAGAGAAGAGAGGTAGGCTTGGGAAGGCCACGAATACAGGGTGCCCTATCCGTCTGAGGACCTCTGAACAGGTGGAGTTTAGTCTTACTGGATACCACCATGTGCTAATGTAAAACTCCCTCCTCAGAGGTTCCCACATACAAGGTCTAAGGTGTGGGGATACCTGCCCCCATAAGTCCCCGTGCCAGCCGCAGTCTCAGCCCTTCAGGCCTGTCACAAAGGTTTGCACAGTGGGTTTCTGCCTCCCGGAAAACTCCTTCAGCAGAGAAATGCAGGTGCTGGTGTTTGGAAGTCAGGCTGGAGTTTACTGCAGTGGCAAGGGCTGCGGGGAGGTTTGGGCACAGACGCACATCTGCCACAGTGGCAGTGCTACAAGACACATGTGCTCTGTGCTTTGTGAGCTCAAGTCCCATCTGCCACGGCTGGCAGCCACCTGGTGGGGCTGCTGTGCGTGGAGGGAAGAGTAAAGGAGCACAGGGGGCCAGAAAGGTTCTCTGAGTGTCCATCCCCCTCCCTTTGTAGAGTGCAGTTCCCTTTGTGACAGCTAGAGGCGACTGACCAATGGGTGTGTCTGTACAGTGTCTCTCCTGCTACACCCCTTGCCAGGTGGCCACGTAGCAGTGGCTTCATGCTGTTTTACACTGAAATGCAGGCTGTGGGCAGAAGGTGAGACCGGGATTGAGGTTTGCCAGATGGGGCAGGTGGGTGAGCTGGACTGAGCGCTGGGGGTGTGTGTTGGCACCGATCAGCACCTAGTTAGTCTAGTTAGTTAGTCTAAGGTAGTGGCAGGTGAGGGATGGAGCACTATGCCCAGGGAAGCGGAGAGAAGCTCCTCAGCAAAGCAAGCCAGAGCTGTGGGAAAAGTCAGCGTTTTCTTCCTTTACATGAAACATTTGTTTTCATAATTTAATGATGAAAAGACACTGAGCAGCCGAATTCTCTTCAGGAAGGAAGTCCTCTCAATTGGAAGTGGGGTCTGAAGATTTACCTCTGCTGACCCAGCCCAGGCTCCCTCCCAGCCCTGTCGTATATCATTTGGGGGAGAACGTGCCCCTCTGACTTGTAGTAAACCAAGGAGCCTCTGTCTCCAAGAGTCTCCTGTTGTATCCAGGACTAGTTTTTTTTTTTTAATTGTGGTTAAAAAAGACAACATAGAATTTACCATCTTCACCATTCCTAAGTACACAGTTAAGTATATACACATTGTTGTGCAGCAGATCTCCATCTCTAGAAACGTTTGCATCTTACAAAGCTAAAACTCTGCTCACTAAACAATTTCCTATCTCCCCCTCCCCCAGCCCCTGGCAAGCACTATCCCATTTCTGTTTCTATGGATTTAGATACCTCATGTAAGTGGAATCATGCAGTATTTTAACTTTTTGTGATGGACTTAATGATTTAATGTCCTCAAGATCTATCCATGTTGTAGCGTGCGACAGGGTTTTCCTTCTTAATACTCTGTTGCCTGTGTAGACCACGTTTGTTTATCCATTCCTCTGTCAGACCTTCCTCTTGGCTGTTGTGAATGTCCAGAGTGGTTTCTTACTCTACCTTTGAAATGCTGCTGGAAAAGTTCTTGCAGAGTTATGCTTCCATGTCCGTGGCCTTGTTGCCTGTAGGAGAAATGACATCAGGAAAGGATTCTTTTGGCTTCCCTGGCCCCTCCATCAGGGTCATCCGGGCCATGCTGAATCATATAATTTGTTTTCTGTGGATGCAACTGTATGGTTTGAAATTCAGACTCAGACTCAGTTGAAGTGACTGAGAAAGTTTTTCTGCAAAGAAGGAGCTCGGCCTCTCTGTATGCTTCTTTTTAAGTTCCTCACATTGCCCCTGAACTCCAAGTATCCATTGAAAGGGAAGTGGAGAAATGCATGCAGAGGGTGAAGAGTACCAGGTGGATGGTAGCGCATGGACGGAGGTTTGAGTCCTGATTTTTCTATTTCAGAGACACAAGGAAACCTACCACTGCACTGTCTGCTGTAGGTGAGTGTACACTCCCCCCCGCCCGCCTGTGCCCTCCTGGTGCTTCCATCCCTTTTCTCACAGGCCTCCAGTCCCCATGCTCCATCCCAGCTGGGTGGGATTGTTAAGTCCCACATCGCAAGGCGCTTGCTTCAGCCTGCCCTCAGAAGTTAGAGTCAGGACTGTTGAGTGTGGTCAGAAACTTACTTGAGAATGCAAGGATAGGAGCCAAACTTGTTTTTAAACTTTTTACTGTGGAAAACTTCAAATGTGTATAAAAATAGAAGAAAAACAACTACCTTGTGTTCATTATCCAGCTTCAGCAATTATCAACATACAGCCAATCCTATTTCATCTTCACCTCTACCCACTGCTCCCACCCCATCTTCTTCGGGGTGATTTTGAAGCAATTCTTAGCTGTCATATCATTACAGCAACAAATACTTCAGTAAATAATATTTTTACAAGAGTGGAATCCTTTAAAAAAACATAAGCACAATACCATTAGCATATCTAAATATATTAGCAGTAGCTTTTTAATATCACCAGATATTTAAGCAGTATTCAGATTTTCCCAGTAGGCTCAGTTGTTGATTTTACAAATTATTTGAATCAGTATCCAAATAAAGTCCATACTAATAAGTGGTTGACACATTTCCCACCTTTTTTATTTGGTGAGTTTCTTCTTCTGCTTGTTTCATTGGGTTTTCTTTTCCTGCAGTTTACTTACTGAAGAAATGAGGTTGTTTGTCATGTGGCTTCCCCACAATCTAGATTATGCTGATTGCCTCACTGTAGTATTATTTAATGTGGATGTCCTGAAACTTTGAAATTACTTTCTAATCTCCCTATTTTCATCACGCAGTTGGAATTGACTGTCTTTGGAAGTCTCCCTTGGGCTGCTGTGCAGTATTCCCACTACTCCCTGAGAGTAGGACTTGAGCACAGAACTGATACACCTTACAGTGATGAAGCCCAAATATCAGTATTGTATTTTGGCATTTTTGATAAAAATGTATCATATTATCTGTCTTTTAAATATTGCTCCTTTGTATATTCTTGGTACATTTTAATTCTCATTTGGTGTTTGCTCCAAAGTGATGACATGATTCTTTTCCCCTGCACTCCCATACCTTGTCACTTAAAGGGATTTAGCATCACAACTGTATTAAGCAGCTGGGTTATCTGTTCTGTGAGGTTAGGGGCCATGTCTTTCTTGTTAGTGCTGTGGACCAAAGTCAGCATTTATGCCTGCCCCAAGGAGATGGTTCATAAATGTTTGTTAAATGGATTCGGAATAGAGCACTAAATGCCTCTGTGCTGAGCGCTTAGCACTTGGACTGATTTGGGCCTCTCCCACTTTAGGCATTTAGGATCTGAGATATAGGATGGCCCACAGACATGGTTGCAGAGGACATCCAACCATCCAACTGAATGAAAATACAAATAGTCTATATATGCCTCAGTCATCTCCCCCAAGTTTGTTACTTCTGATTACAGGTTTCTAAGTTAGATGGGTTGTAGAGGAATTCTAAAAAGACAGACAGGTGTTTTTTTTTCAGCCACTTTGTTCTAGTTGCTTTCCTTTCTAAGCCTTTTTAAAAAATAAAGGTGAGAAACTTCTTTCCTTTTTGCACTGAGTTCAGTGAGCTTTCTCACTGGGGGCAAGCTGCCCTGGGAGAAAAGAGGCAAATGAGAGGCATGTAGACCTTTATAAGCAGCTTGATCTGACATACCCTGATGAGTGCAGCCTTGACCACTACCAGGGTCCATTGTCCCCATTTTCATCTTTCCATGCGTACATCATTTATACCTCTGGGGTAGGGAGTCAGTAAAAGCCTGCCTATGTGTACTCCAGACTGTTCTCTGGCTGAGAACTCTTAACCATATGGGACCTCTGCCTGACCCTGGTGTCATGATCCTGTAAAGCAGGTTGAATTAGGGAGTTCCCAGAATCCTGTGGGAGTCTTCCTGTTCTGAGGAACCTCCCCACCCCCACTGGGAAAAGTATATATTCTTGGAACTCTTCAAGTAATGCCATCATGAGGAGATGGAGCAGCCTCTTATTCATTATCTGATAACCTTTCTTGCAAAGAAACTGTGTCTCCTAGGTAATGCACTACCTCCTCATCTTCAAGGGTCTCCACCATTCATTCTCAGATAACTTAAGATGCCCTGTGTCTTAAGGAGAAAATACAACAAACAAAGAAACCCTCACCAGAACCAGGCAAGAATAAGTTCTGGACCTTTCTATTTCCTGTTGGAGTCTTAAGTCCTTGCTTTACCTATCACACTTGCTAGACTCCTTGGATCAGGCCACTCTCCAAAACCATCTACTATGGTGTCCCCAGTAATAAACACCTGCCTGAAGGGAGAGGTATCAAAGTAGAAGTGTCGTGTGTTATCTGAGCAAGGACAAGAAGAGGCAGAAAGGAGAGCCATTGTGTTGTTTTGGTTTAACTTAATTGATTATTTTTAAGAATCAGCTAGAAGTATTGATATGTTGCAGTTTTCTACACGTCTCAGCCCCGTCTGGGATCTTCCAATATGCCTCCTTCCTTAAGTAGCTCTTCTGTCGTTGTTGCCTCTGTGTTGGCAAAGTGGGAAAGGACTAAGTCCTCACAGCACCAGGGGTGTTACTTCCTCTGACTCAACACAGGGCCGGTGGCAGGGAAATGAGTGTGTGGGGTGGTATCTACCTAACCTGAGGGCAGAATTAGGCAACTGATGGGCTTATTCTTCCACTGAGCTTCAGCCTGAGGCTGTGTTTTCCCAAAACTGTCCCTTCAATAAAAAAAAAAGTGGGAAGGAGCAGGCATTGAGCTGAGGGCCTTCTGATGGGAGCTCAGCCTTGGAAAGGATGGAGAGCTAGGCTCTGTGATGAGTCAGGTACCATCCAGCAGTGCCAAGCTTAACTGCTTCTCTGCAAGGAACTACGCTACCCTGCTGGTTCTGCTCAGAGCTAACCTGTAGATTTTTTCCTAAGTGAGACTGTTTTCTCAATTAGGTGACTCTGATCCAGTTCCCATGTGCTCACTCATTTAGTTTTTGGCTTCGTATTCTCTTTAATGTTGGATCTGGTGCAGTCATAGAATCTTAAAGGGTCCTGTTCTAATGCAGCCGGACCTCATTATGCAGGTCCCCTGGATATGCTCTGTCCTAGTTCTGGAGGTGTTGAGGGCAGCAGCTGTCTTCCCCTGGTTTTTCTCTGCAGCTGGTGCTTCACAGGTCAAATGGAATAAAAAAAATGCTAATTGCCTCGCTACCAGTCATGATGGGGATGTGCGGATATGGGACAAGCGGGTGAGTAGTTGACCCCCCCACCCCCCAGTTGGTCTTTAGTCCCTCCCAGAGGGTATTCAGCAGATGTTGTGGGTGGCAGGATTTGCCTTGAGAGTACAGGTGTGCTGTCAGCATGGTGAGTCGTCATTTTAAGATCACAGCACCAGATGACATTTGCTTCCTGATCAGATTGAACAGGGAAGTGGGGCATTATGATCAGTGGTTAAGAAAATGAACTGGGCCCGAACAAAGTCGGAGTCCCATTTCTGTTTCCTCCTGACCTGCTGCTTACTAACCTTCTCCAAGCCTCAGTTTCCTTATCTTCAAAGTACAGATGACAACTATGTATCACTGAGGAGGTCAAGCCTGAGGGACCAGACACTACTCGAGAATGGTCAGCAGGCTGCTTCTCCCTGTCCCAGATTGCAAAGTGAAAACTAGGTGTTCTAGGACACCTGCCA
Source organism: Smutsia gigantea (assembly GCA_032199065.1). NCBI lineage: Eukaryota > Metazoa > Chordata > Mammalia > Pholidota > Manidae > Smutsia > Smutsia gigantea. Next base: position 19,141 of record JAVSCE010021062.1, read on the forward strand.
TCCTGAATACTTTTGCTATGAATCACTGAGGTGGGTGCTCAGTTTGCTCAAGTCCCCCCTTGGAAGTCTAGCTATGCCATCAGCCCCAAAGTTGCCCGCAGATCCTATATTGTCCCTGCAACAGCCTGGGTATATGACAGCGTGAGAGAGGGGCATGCTCCCAGGCTGCTGCTGTCCTGGAAGGCCTGCGGGAAGTTTGGGATGATGGCATCAGTGAAAGTAACGATGCAGGGAAGTTACCATATCTGTCCGCTGGTAACGTTAGCATAGAGCAGTGGGCCTGTGAAACCCTCAGCTGGCACTCCTCATCCTTGGGGGAAGCACCCACCTTTAGTTTTCCTGAAACTTGACCGGGGCTCTGTCAGCTTGGAGCTGACCAGCAGGTCTCGGCATTGCTGTGGCTGCCCTGCGCCCTGCCCTGGTGGAAATGGGTCCTGGAGTGGGAGAACGGGGGGAGAGGGAAGTGCAGTGGAGATGGGGAGTCTGCGGGACTGGTGCCAGGATGCTGGGGAGGTGGTGCGCTGCAGAAGCCCTCTGCCTCAGGCAGTTCGTGGGGACAAGGTGACTTTAAAAGTAGAGGTTGGGTGGATGCATCTTCTCTGTTAGTTTTTGTCTCTGTCCTGTTAGTCCAGTCTGGTATTAACCATTCTTCTCCCTCTTTATTTCTTAAACTGATGATTGGTCCTATTCCTTTTATCCCTAGCATAGCATTTAAGGATAGTAAATGGTTTAAATAAATGGTTGGTTGTAGCGCAAACGAATTTGCTTTAGACTGTTTCCTGAGCCATAGGCACAATAATCAGTTTGGCATGTAGCTGTGAACTCTCTCAGTACCTGTTTTCCACAACAGTACCTGTGCTCCTTATCTTGTGGGAAAATACTGCCAAACTATCCCTTTTAGTCCTCTGCTTGGTCCACTAATACCCCTGACTTCTCTCAACAAGCCTGTCATCTATTTTGTTTAAGGTTTTTAACATTTTTTCTGGCTGTTAATACTCAGGACCTCTGCTCAGATGACCTGTAAGACATGTTGGTCACATTTTTACCTCTGTGGCACCTTGTAGTATCAGAGTAGGTACTCGTGGTGGCAAACATCACAGACTGAGACAAACTCAGGGTCAGTGATAATGTCGGATCTCATTCAGACTCATGTCTGACTAATAATACCAACATTTACTAAGTGTTTGTTATGCATAGACACTATCCTAAGGAACTGTATATGTATTGATTCATGTCCCTTTATAACTGCCCTTTGAAGTAGGTACTGTTTTTATCCCCATTTGACAGATGAGTAAACTGAGGCACTGTTTGTTGGTAGGATTTGAACTCAGAAAGTCTAGTTCTGGAGACTACACTCTTAACTTCATAGACTAGTGGTAATTATAGAGGTAATATATGCTTTTTGTAGAAAATAGAAAAGGAAAAATAAAAATCATTCATAGTCGTATTACCTAGAGACAAATGCTAATATTTTGATGTTTTCTTACGCTTTTTAGAACATGGTTCATTATATCATAGGCATAGTTATGTACACTTTTTTCCTTTAACATCACAACAGGTGCATTTTCCCTATGTTATAATCTCTAAGTATAGCTTTTAGTGTCTACATTATATTGGATCAGATAGCTGTTCATAATTGATTCTAAAATTTAATTATTCCCCACTTGTATTGTTTCTGGTTTGCTAGTATTCCCAACAACACCAATGTGAACATACTTTGTATCTAAATCTTCTTGTGAATTTGGACTGTTCCTTAAGAAAGGAAAATTTTAAGTCTCTTGATAAAAATGGTCAAATTTTTGTCCCAAACTGGTTTTAAAAGGAAAAGAAATTTACTGCTTTGTATGTACACCAGCAGTGACAAATGTGGTCTCACTAGCATTGAGTATTATTTACAAATATTTTCTGATAGCTTTAAAATATCTTATCTTCATGTATATATAGGTTTCCTTCTGAGTTTGTTTTATATGTGCTTCTCAGTCATGTTTATTTCCTGGTGGGATGTGTGTCATTCCCTCTTGGGTTCTAGGTGCTTAAGTCACTTTCAGATAGGTGGTTTTACCCTCAGGATTGCTCTGTTGGGATGTCACAGCCCCTCTTCTTGGGTGATTGTGAGGAAGAGGAGCAGGAATTGCAGACCACACTATTATAGGGAGAAGCACCCACCGCCTTATGTCCCCCACTGAAGCCATTCCTGGGGCCGGATGGGAAGAAGTTAGTCTCACAGGCCCATATACAGAACCTGTGTGAAGGAGAGCTGGAGAATTCTTTTCCTGTTACTGTTTTGTTTGCTCTAAACAGAAAGTGCAGTTTCTCAAGGATAAAGACGGTATCTCGTAGTATTGTTTTATCCCTACTCAGCACACAGCTGACTGTTAGCATGTAGTCACTCCCTGAATGAACAACACTCAGTGCCAATCCTATTGCAGAAACCCAGCACAGCAGTGGAGTATCTAGCAGCCCACCTCTCCAAAATCCATGGCCTGGACTGGCACGCAGACAGTGAGCACATTCTTGCTACCTCCAGTCAAGACAACTCTGTCAAGGTGAGTGGCACCCATGGGGCAGCTGGGGAGCTGTGTTCGGGAGGCAGATTGTGGCAGCACTTTCTTCAGAAGGAAAGTACGTTACCGTAGTGTGTCCGTCTTGGGTGCATGTGCTTCCTGGTCATGGGCAAGTAACCCTGGTTATGCAGACCAGCAGGAGTGATGTAGCATATATCTGATTTGGCTCCTGGAATGTGTTCAGAGGGTTTTCTTCTTTCCCTTTGTGAAAGGAAGTTAGAGACAAAAACATTTAAAAAGGAAAAGAAATTTACTTGCAGAGAAGTTGCCAGGAAGTCAGATTTCAGAGAAAAAACACAAACAGATATATAAGTAGAGTGGAAAAGTCCACAAAATTGTTAAGGTTACCACATTTACAAGTAGTCTCTCTGGAGTGGAAAAACAGCAATTTTCTCTCATGATTGTCATATCTACAAAAGTTGTAACATCTTGAGTCATGAACATTGTAAAAGTCAGGATAGGGTTGTTTTATTAGAGATTCTTTAAGTTACAGGAAATGCTCAGGGTCTCTGGGTTTCGGGAACTCTGTTATTTTTGGTTTATCTCAGAGTTCTTATTTCTCTTCTCTGACTGTGGGAAGTGATGTGCATTGTTTACAGGGATGCAGGGCAGAGTCACCTTGTGTCATGGTGCCTCCCTGTGGTCAGGTCTTTGCCTGGAAGGACACCACAGAAGTTTGCTGAGCAATTTTGTGATTCAGCTAATTCAATGCTTTGTTTCCATAGGTATGTACAATATCTCTTTGGTATGGTTAGCAGAATTAGAATCATACACTGAGGCCTAAAAGTTAACTTCCACCTAGAGGTTTGCAAATCCCTTGGAGTTGTAATATATTTGTATGTGCCAGAAGTGTTTTTTTGTTTATTTCTTTTGAGTTTGTATTTTTGTCCCTATACCCCAGTCAGCCTCTTCCAAATTCAGGAACCATCAGTTCACCACCTCCTCTTTCTTTGAGGTCACCAAGTATGTCGATGTTCAGTGACATCTTTACTGCTTGGGAGGCTGGGATTCCATAGTTATTAAAGCAGGTAACAGGTCAATTTCCACATGTGAAACACAGCCTGTTCCTTACTAGGTTTAGCTTATAAATTATATGAGATTTTGGATGTGGTATTTGATTTCTTTCCACTATGTCCTGGTAGGAAGGAAGACGAATGTATATAAACAACATAACTGTAAAAAGTTAAGCAATTCAGAGGCACTTTGCATAATATTCAACCACTGTTTTTAGTAATTTGTAGATAAGAATGAATATGTCATTTTTCTCCTACATAATCATTTTCTTAAGTGTACTTGACAGTTTATTAGCTTATAATTTGTAGTAATAATTTTTATTTTGATATCATTAATCTACATTTACATGTGCAACATTATGGTTACTAAACTCCCCACTTCATAAGGTCCCCCCCACCTACCCCATTACAGTCACTGTCCATCAGCGTAGTGAGATGCTATAGAATCACTACTTGTCTTCTCTGAGTTATACAGCCCTCCCCGTGCCCCCCCAACATTACATCTGCTAATCGTAATGCCCCTTTTTCCCCCTTATCCCTCCCTTCCCACCCATCCTCCCCAGTCCCTTTCCCTTTGGTAACTGTTGGTCCATTCTTGGGTTCTGTGAGTCTGCTGCTATTTTGTTCTTTGCTCTTATGCTCCTCATATGAGTGAAATCATTTGATACTTGTCTTTTTCTGCTTGGCTTATTTCACTGAGCATAATACCTTCTAGCTCCGTCCATGTTGTTGCAAATGGTAGGATTTGTTTTCTTCTTATGGCTGAATAATATTACATTGTGTATATGTACCACCTCTTCTTTATCCATTCATCTACTGATGGACGCTTAGGTTGCTTCCATTTCTTGGCTATTGTAAATAGTGCTGCGATAAACATGGGGGTGCATCTGTCTTTTTGAAACTGGGCTGCTGCATTCTTGTAGTAATAATTTTTTAATTGAAATATAGTTGATATACAATATTATATTGGTTTCAAGTATACAACACAGTATTCAATAGACACATTATCAAATCCTTGTCCCAGCTAGTGCAGATTATTGCCTGTCAACATAGAAAGATGTTACCGAATCATTGACTATATTCTCCATGATACACTGCCATCCCTGTGACCAACTTTAATTATGATAGAGATTTTTATGCCTCTATTATCCCCCTCACCTACTCCACCATGCCATCCTCTCCCTCATGGTAACCACTAGTCACTTCTCAGCATCTGTGAGTCTGTTGCTATTTTGTTCATTTTGTTTTGTTTTGTTTTTATATTCTACAAATAAGTGAAATCATATGGTATTTGTCTTTTTCCACCTGGCTTATTTCACTTAGCATAATACCCTATAGGTCCCTCCGTGTTGTCACAAATGGCAGAATTTCTTTTTTGTGGCTGAATAATATTCCATTGTGTATATGTACCACATCTTTATCCATTCATCTATTGCTGGACACTCAGGTTGCTTCCATACCTTGGCTCTTGTAAATAATGTGGCAGTAAACATAAGGGAGTATGTATCTTTTCAAATCAAGAGATTTTGTTTTCTTTGGGTAAATTCCTGCAAATAGAGTTACCAGGTCATATAGTATTTCTGTTTTTATTTTTTTGAGGAAACTTCATACTGCTTTCCATAGTGGCTGCACCAATTTACACTCCCACCAACAGAGTAGGAGGGTTCCCTTTTCTCTGCATCCTCACCAACACTTGTTAGTTCTTGTCTTTTGGGTAGAGCCATTCTAACTTGTGTGAGTATATTAATAATTTTAATTATATTTTTATTTTCTGAATTCTGAGGAGTCAGCTGGAATAAGATACCATTGAATGAGTGTTTAATTTCATTTTGTAAATTATTAAACTCTTAACACTGTTGAATTGAGGGTTAGAGCTAGATCAAGAAGAAAATAATTTTTCTTATACCGCCCTTAAACATAGAACATTAACCACAGTGAAACTAGCACAGATCATTTTAGATAGTTGTTTTTTTTCTGATCTTGGGTTAAGCAGTCTGTTTGACGAAATTTGCCTTCTTAGAGACTAAGAGTCCTGGAAATTCAGATACGGTCCGTTGGTACATTCTCACAGATGTGTGTCTGCCCATGGGTCAGGTCATCCTTACTGAGAATCCTGTATCCATGAGACTGTTAAATAACCTGTTTCTTTTCTTTCTTGACAGACTTTTCTGATATGTCTTCAGAAGACTTGCTTTCTGATCTATAGCTTGTAGTGCGAGCTCTTTGGCAATAGTAAGAGAAAAGCAGAAGTCATCTATGGATAGGAAGACTGCATGGCTTTGGTTAACTTATGATAAACAGTTCTATCAGATTGAAACAGACCGAGGGCCTCCATTTACATATGATACTTAATAATTTCATAAGATTCCACAAGGGATTGTCTAGAGGATAAGAACATGTTATGAAGTGAATGGGGACTTTGTCAAATCTCCAGGGTCCTCTAATTTAACCCATAAATTCTGTGTTATGGTTGTTGTCACCAACTGATGAGCATATATAAATCAAGAAACAAATTTTTAAAAAAAGGATTAATTTTGTTAGTGGTTACTGTGCTAGTCTTTGTAAATGAAAATGAATATGCTTCTGTCCAAACTGAAAAGTAAGCAATTACTGAAATGCACTCCTAGTAGTATTTTACTTGTATATAATTAACCTAGGAAGGTTGAGCTTCTCTTTTATTTGCTAGCTTTTCACATATGGTGGACCTGGTAACAGGAAAGCATTCACAAAGTGTTGAGCTAATTAAAAATCTGGAGAGTGCCAAGCATTCCTAATTATTTCTAGTTTCCCTTCTGTTGTAAGTTGAGGAAGTAAGTTACAGTTTATCTTGTGGCCATCATCTGGGAAACCCAAAAGAAGTTCAGATGGGAAAGGTATCATAATTTTACTTATTTTGAATATGGGGCCTGAATTTGGAAAAAAAGAGTTGTCCGAAGAAGTAAGCATTACCTTGTACGATCCCTTTATAGTCACGCCTGCCCTCCACTCCTTCCTAACTTCTAGCAGCCACTGATCTGTTCTCCATCACGATGGTTTGTCTTTTCCGGACGTCATTTAAATGGAATCATGCAGAATGTAACTTTTGGAGGTTGGCTTCTCACTTGGCATAGTGCTTTTAAGATTCATCCAAGTTGTCTTAAGAATCAATAGTTCATATACTTCTACTGCTGAGTAGTAATCCACTGTGTGGATATTACAATTTATCATCTGGCGTTCTGTTGAAGGACATTTGGGCTTTTCCCAGTTTTTGGTGATTGTGACTAGAGCTGCTATAAACATTGATGTATAGATTTTTCTGTGAACAGAACTTTTTAGTTTTCTAGGGCAAATGTGTAGAAGCGGGATCACTGGGTCATATGGTGTGTGTGTGTGTTTAACTTTTTAAGAAGCTGCTAGATTCTTCCAGAGTGGCTTCTGTCATCTGTTTTTGAAAATAAATGTTTAATACCTGAACAGTTCACAGTTTCAGGCTTGGTCCTGCCACCTCTGGTGCTGTCCTGCTTTCATGACAGGTGCTCAGGCTCTCAGTGTATTTGCCATTAGAAGCATAGGCACCTCCAAGGTGGAGTCTGTGTCTGGCTCACCTTTGTGTACTCTGCAACTTCAGGTTCCTACTTGCCATGTTGGAGAGAGTGGATGAGTGTGCACAGCAGTGAGCTGGTACCAAAGCAGTCACACAGCCATCTTTTCCTGTGTGACCTTGGGCAAGTTACATCACTTGGTAATTTAGCTTTCGCATTTGAAAAAGAGATTAATAATACCCGTTATATGGTTGTTGGAAGGATTAAATGGGATAAAAAACTTAAAACCCTCAAACATGTGTCTGAAATGCAGTAAGTAGTCAGCACATTTCAACTGTTGTTATTAGGTGAGTTACCCTACATGGTGTAAAATTGACACAGGATGAAACACGTCACCCTTACCTTTCAACTGCGAAGACTGTTCACAGGCAGGCTGACAGTGAGCTGCCCTGCGGGATGGTCCTCAGAAAGTGTGGAAATTCTCCTGTGATGTTTATATTAATGTGAAAGGAAGGTTTTCTTTGTGTCTCTGTCATAGTAACATGGCTGTGGTGGCCGACTGAAATGCACCATGGACATGTGTCTTTAAAGGACAAAAAGCATTGACTTTGACAAAAAGCTATGCTTATTTCAATATTTGAGGTTTTTTTTAGATGACATTTATCTCACAAATTATCCTGCTTGCTTTCTTCCAGTTCTGGGATTACCGCCAGCCTCGGAAATACCTCAATATTCTCCCTTGCCAGGTGCCTGTCTGGAAAGCCAGATACACTGTGAGTAAGACACCCTACCTCTTGCTGAGAAACTTCATCTTGGTGTTTCAGACAAACAGGGCCAAGGATCATTTTCTCTTATTTTCTTTGTGAGGCAGTTTTCTTTTTCTGTCTTGTTTAGGGGTGAGGAGTGAAAGTGGTAATAATGGCATAAAGCTATTATCTATTTAGAAATTTGCCCTTGGAATCCTGGGTAAGAGTCTGTACTAGACTTGCTAACCATGGCTAGACTGGGAAGCTAGGCAGTCTGAAGGTGGTCACTAATGGCAGGGGAAGAGAGTGAGATGGAGGCAGAGGGTTGAGAGCCTGTGGTCAGTGGATTGTGATGGAAAGAACTCCAGCTGTAGATTCAGAAGACCTGGGTTTTGGGCCCAGAAATACCATTCTATTTATCTCTCCAGCTTTATTGAGATATAGTTGACATATAATATTGTGAAAGTTCAAAGTGTCTGATGTGTTGATTTGATACATTTTTATGTTGTAGGACGAGTACCACCATGACATTAGCAAACACCTCCATTACGTGACTCAATTATCAGTTCTTTTTTTGTGATGAGAACATTTAAGATCTACTCTCCTAGCAAGCTTCAAGTATACAATACAGTATTATTAACGAGAGTCACCATGCTGTACCTTAGATCCCCAGAGCTTATTCATCATATAGCTAGAATTTTGAACTCTTTGACCAGCATCTCCCCATTTCCCTACCCCTCAGCCCTTCATGACCACCACTCTACTCTGTTTCTGAGTTCAGCTTCTTTAGACTCCACCTATAAATGATGTCATACAGATTTATCTTTCTCTGACTTACTTCACTTAACATAATGCTCTCAATGTCCATCCGTGTTGTAGCATATGGCAGGATTTCCTTCTTGTGGCTGAGAAATATTCCATTATAGATATATACACCACATCTGCTTTATTCATTCATCCCCTGAGGGACACTTCAGTTGTTCCCATATCTTAGTTGTTGTGAATCATGCTGCAATGAGTCATTTAATATTTGTGTGGCCTTGGGCAAGCCACTTGGTGTTTTTGAGCAAGTTTCCTCCTCTGTAAAAATGAATGATAATTTTTACCATGCCTGCCCTTTATTTAGTGTGATAAAATTCACCATTTTAAAGTGTGCAATTCAGTGGCATTAGCATGTGCACAAATATGCCTTCCTTTTGAAAAGTTGTATATGAAAATGCTTTATAAACCATAAAATGCTACAAATATAGGGGGTAGATTATTATCAACCTTCCAATAATTTTTCTATTGCAACATTGATAGCTGCAGATTGAAGGTAATATATTTTCTTCCATGTCAACTTGAAAGGGAGCACAGGGATGAATAAAGCTACCTTCATACATAAGGCTGTCCCCTAGAGGCATCATGGAATACAGAAGATAATTTGGATATTTAGTGGCTCTTGCATTTGGGAACACTTGTCAGGAAATCATACATTGTTCTTATGAATTGAAATACTTCTCTGGATTAATATTTGCTCTAAAAAATAAACGGAGAAGTCCAGGAGTGCTGCCAGGAGGGAAGGTGAAGATAACATGTTCTTTGGTGACTGTGGTGTATTCCTTAAAGAACAGAGGCTAATTATTAACCTCTCAGCCGCCAAGTTGGTTGTTGCTAAGTAAAATATGTCAGCCCTGAAATTGGGAGGTTTTCCTTTGAGTAGCTGTAGTACTTGGGGCAGTGGGAAGGTGATGCTTCATGCAGACCATGTGCTTCTGGTCCTGCCCATGTGGCACGGCTTGCCCATGTGCCTGGCATGCTCAGACTCATTCCAGGAAAGCATATGATGACTCTCAGAGGGAACCCGTTTAGAGTAGCTCAGATGGGAAACAGTATGTTTCAGTGTGCGACAGAACCACTCACTTATTTTAGAATTTAAAAAGTTCTTCTCCAAGCATGTAGCTTAGCTTTATCTTTTTTACTTGCTGTGGTCCCTTCTGTGTGCAAAGAAAAGTAAAATGAATGCAGAAGAAGAGTAGATGGTCAACTTGTGGTATTGGGGAAAATTTCCGCCAGGTGGGTTGGGACCTTCTGTCATCTAATTTGTTTCTTTAGGAAAGAAGTCCATCTTCAGTAACTCAAGACTCAGCTGATTCTCCCTGAAATAATCACTTGCTTTTACCTTTCTTACCATAGCCTTTCAGCAATGGATTAGTGACAGTGATGGTTCCCCAGCTGCGGAGGGAAAATAGCCTTCTCCTGTGGAATGTCTTTGACTTGAACACCCCAGTGCACACGTTTGTGGGCCATGATGATGTGGTGTTGGAGTTCCAGTGGAGGAAACAGAAGGAAGGTGAGCGGGAGAGAGGGCCACGGACGTGGACTTCCAGGTCCTGCTCTGCCAGGTTAGGGCTTACCATGGTCCCGAGGAGGTGCAGGTTCAGGGAGGGCCTCAGGAAGGGGAGAGCCTGGGGGTCTGTCACTTTGAAGTGTGGATGGCTAAGGGAGCTGCCACTAAAGGTGGTTTTTCTCCCAGGGTCCCTCCTCCTGTCATGTTCAGCATGGTCTCGTCCATGTGTGGAGGAGATCGCTAAGAGATTAAATAGACTTGCTGTTGGGTTGCTTCTGGGGCTGAGAAACTCTGGGTTTGCAACCTCAGAAGTCCCCAGCATTTGTCCCTTGCCACTGCATTGGTGAGGGGGACCCAAGGTCTTCATTAGTACTGCCCATCACATTCCCATTTTCTCCACAAACATGCAGTGGTATTTTACCTCCTATCCCCTGGGAGATAGGTGACTTGCTTTGATCTTGAAACACGAACGAAAGTGATGGGGCACTTTAAGGTGAAGTATTATCAGCCAATGTGCAATTGCACACTCCCTTTGCATCTGCCACGGAAATGGCAAATCCCAGATGGAGCTGCCCCTGTCAGGAGTGAGGATGAGGTGGAGATGTAGTGTGAGCAAGAAATCCTTGCTTTACGCCACTGAGATTTGGGGATTGTTTGTTATTACAGCTTCATTGTGGTCATAAGTAGAATGGGAGTCAGGAAGCCCTTGGCCTCAGTTTTTCCACCAACTCACCATGCAAATTTAGTTGTAGCCTCTCTTTTCTTGAGGTCTTATTGTTACGGTCTCTAAAGGTTTTACAGAACAGAAGTGTAGTTCCTAGTCTTTCCATATTACCGAAGTAAGGAGTGGTGTGACTTGTCTGGAGTCCCAGGAAAGGGACTCCCAGTATGGTACAGCACATATCTTGTTCTGGCTTGTTTGTGACCCTTGCAAGCCTCTTCCAGAATAATTTCTGAAGTGACTCTTGTGTTTTGCCATAGTAAATAGATGAGGTACTTTCCCCATGGTCTGGCAGGGAGACTTTAGCCTGTAGTTTGGGATTGAAATAAAAAGTGTTAAGCAACCCACTTTGTTATCAGTATCACCTGTAAGCTGGCAGGGTGAATTGTGTAAATAGGGACTGTCTGTCTGGTCAGTATTGAGATTTTGAGCACAAGTTACAGGTGTTTTAAAAATTTCTTTTTATTGTGAAATATATCATTTATCTGGAAAATTGCATAAAACATTTTTAGCTTAACAAATTATTATAAAGTAAAAGTTTGTGTAACTACCACCAAGGTCAACTACCACTAAGAAAGACAACATTGCTGGAACCCAGAAGCTTCCAGATCATAATCCCCTCCCTTTCCCAGACGTGAACACTATCCTAATGCTTATGATAGTGATTTATGCTTTTATTTTTACAGTTTGACCACCCATATCTGCATCCCTCAAAGTAGTTTGTTTGCTTGTTTTGAATTTTTTGTAAATGTAATCATCCTGCATGTAGTCTTGTATTTCACTTCCTTCACAACCTAATGTTGCTTCATTTTCTTTCTGTGGCTACATTGTCTTAATTTTGGGGGGACCACCTCAAGCTTTGATTTTGGTTTTCACTCTGGTGCAGGACCTCTCAGAGAGGTAGGAAGAGAGTCAGGATGTGGTGGCCCAGGGAAAGGATGCTTCTGGAAGGAAGCGGCAGTCGTTGGTTTCAAGCATTGCCAAAGGATCAAGGTGCCGAGTAAGAGAAAGGCCCTTCATTGTTCAAATAGGAAGCTGTATGACCATAAGAGAGGCATTCTGAAGCAGATTGAGACTAGAAGCCTGATTGAAAGGTAGCATAAGCAGAGGCAGGAGGCACTGGTTTGGTGAATGAAGTCGCCATCAAAGGCAAGGAGTAGTCTAGGCTGACTGGCAGAGGCTGCTGCAGTCTCTGTTTGAAGGCAAGTTAAAGTGCAAGATAGGGAGTGTGTGGGAGAACAAGGGCCACTGGAAATGAGAGGGGATAGGGCCGAGGTAATAGGCAGAGGAGTTGGGTTTAGAAAGCAATCAGGCATGGCTTTTCTCCAAAATCAGGGACATGAAAAGAGGCCATATGTGGAGTCAGAAAACTATTGATGTGACCATGAGTCTAAATGGTAGAACTCATAACAGGCAATAGTTCAGAATAGTTACTTGTTAGGTCCACCCAGGGAGATAGTAAAACTGAGGAGCAAGGGTCTGATTGAAGGTGGTGACACAGAGAAGGGGCCTCTGCCCCTCACTATAAGCTTGGACAGATCATGTGCTCTGTTTTGCCTCAATTTCCCCATCCGTAAAATAAGGGAATTGGATGAAATTATCTCTAAATTCTTTGCTCTCTGAAGATGGCCATTAAGGAGATTATAGATGCTACATAATTGCCCTGAAATGTCCTGATTTTTCACAGAGCTTTTCCTTAAGGCATCCTGAATCTTTGTAGAATAATTTTCCTTTGACCAGACCTAATATGTGAAAATGTAACTCAGTCAGTTAAGAACATTAAAGATTGATTATTCATTTTATAAAGAGATGTATGTCTTCACCAAAAATTCTTTTAAAAAGTAAGATGACATGAAACATATAAAATAATTCATTTTACAAAAACCATATTCATCTCCAGCTCTCAGGAAGCATATAAGATGAAGAATATTTGTGGAGGTGAAAGCTGAGTGTGACATTAAATCCCAGCATCACTCTTCACCTCCTGATTTGCCAGTTACTATTTCACTTCATTTAAGTTTCTGTTCAGATGTGACTCGCTCAGGGAGTCCTGTCTAAAAATAGCTCACCTGTCAGTCTCTGTCCTCCTATCCTGTTATTTTTTATAATACTTTCACTGCCAGATATGTTATTATATATTTATTTGTTTCCACCATTGAAAGGTGAGATCTGTAAAGATAGATTGTTGTATTCATGCTATAGACCAGTGCCTAGAACTGTGCCTGGCCTATGGAAGATGTTCAAGAAACACAAAGAGTAAATGAATGAATCTATCTTACTCCATTGCAGCCTGTAGCAAAATTAATGTTGAATCCAGAAAAATTCCCAGGATTCTTATTTGGTGATTTCTAGGGTCCAAGGACTACCAACTGGTTACGTGGTCACGGGATCAGACCTTGAGAATGTGGCGAGTGGATTCCCAGATGCAGAGGGTATGTAATTTAATGTTGTCGTGGAGGAATATAACTGGATGTACTAGAAAATTTTTAAATAATTACAAGATTTGGTATTTGTGGAAGTTAGAGGATAGATGCTAGACATTTAATACATATTTGCTGGTTGGCCCATTGGCTTGTGTATGTCACATTGAGGCTTTGGGGTCTTCAAGAGCCAACTTTAATATTTAACACTTTAAGGCTGAAAAGCCTCAATGTCTTTTCTTCTTGTCCTGGTCTCAGCAGGTGTCGGGTTCACACTGAGTGCTGGCCTGTGGGCTTCATTTCTTTCTCTTCTTGTAAATGTCTATGAAGTCTACCTTTGCACTCTGCAGCCCTCAGAACCCCTTACATCCATCAACGACACCTGTTCTTTGAGGCCCTTTCCAGTTTTGCCCTATGTATGATACCTTTGCCCCATGTATGATACTGTTTCTTATGTGAACCACAGTGGCCCTGGTGTGAACTGATTTTTGGCCCTTCCTTTGCACTGCCTCACCATTTGGTGGCTAAATTCCTTGCAGGCAGGTCCATGTCTCACTTGTATTACCTCCCACACAGCAGTCTTTATAGAGTGGATAGAAAATGCTGGGTGAAGTTTGCAACACTGCTTAGTATGAAGTCACTCGAACATTTTGGTGAAATAGCATTACCTCATTGCCTTTCAAATCTATTTTCTCCAAAAAATACCATTTGTTCCAAATATTTTGAAGGTTATATTATTTTTGGTCATGGGTTAGCTGAATAATTCTATTAAGGCTTGGCTTTTAAAATGTTTTCTGAGGCTTGCATAAACTGTGAACATGATGACGAATTTCCAGGGTGGAATAATGGAGTTATTCTCCTGTGTATTTAACCAGGGAGAGTTGGTGGTGGGTAAACCCTATTTTAATTGTCTCCATTTTTGGTGGACATCTCTATCATCTGTGATTATATCATTTTAAAGTCAGAACTCTTAACCAGACAACGATGATCATCTCCGCTGACTTCTCTCCACCTAGATCTTCCACCTTTTGTTGCAGCTTTGTGCAAATGACATATTAGATGGTGTTGATGAGTTCATCGAGAGCATTTCTCTTCTGCCCGAGCCAGAGAAGACTCTTCACACTCAAGATATAGATCACCAGCACAACTCCAGCCATGGCGAGGAAGAAGGTATAGGCCAAACTGATGTGTTAGGTGAGGTGCCCCTCTGTACATTTCAGAGTTGCGGCAGATACCCCGCAACTGCTCTCTGACTCATTTTCCAAAATGATATCCAACAACTGAACCTCTGTCTCCGGCTAGTCTTAAAGGAAGAACCCCCGAGCAGTCTCCTTGAAGAGAAGAAGGCTGATCAACTTGGACTGCCTCAGACTTTGCAGCAGGAGTTCTCCCTGATCAACGTGCAGATCCGGAACGTCAACGTGGAGGTACTCAGGAGTTTGAGGTGCTGTCTCTCATGCTCGTAGATGGCGGTTTGTGAGCAAGGGGACTGTTCAGCTGTGATTGTAGCTAGCAAATAGTTTTGCTGCTCTAACAGCTAAGTCTCTCTGCTTGCTTTATTTCTGAGGTTTTCTAAAGAAATGGATGTTTTATAAAATAGATGTTTTGCTTTTATAAAATGAAATGAATTTTATAAATAATTTTGTTTTCTTACCATGTTATTTTCTTGAAAGATAAGCCAAGGAATAAACTGATGCTCATATATCCTAAAATCTCCTTAGATGCTCCAACAACCTCATTTTACCATATGTGAAGATACTTAGATCCAGGAAGGCTTAACGATTTGGCAAAGGTTATGGTGATGTTAATGGCAGAGCTGAGTTTGGAAGCCAACCCTCCTAGCATTCTAAGGCCCTCTGTGCTATGTGGTACTATCTTCCCATAAAGCTGGTCATTTCCTTGGTGACTTAGATTCATAGTAAGAAAGTGACCAAGTCTCTGTTCATGTAACACATGAGAGCTTTACTCCTTTCCTTTTGGGCAGATATTGAAGTTGTTTGCTTCAGAGAACTGAATCTCTCTCTGAAAGTTTTAAAACTTGATTAGGTGTTCTTTTGCCCAGATTCAGTTAACAGCAGGCATGGGTATGTGCACTTGCATAATGATGTTATTTGGCTGTTAGACAACTCTGCAGTAAGTGCTTTTATCCCCACTTTAAAGATGAGGGAACAGACACTAAGCGACGAATGCTTTGTCCAAGGTCAGCAGTTTGGTGGGAGAGATGATATTTGAAAGCAAGCCTCCGGATTGCCCACGTATGGCCCTTTTCACTGTGCTCCAGCTGCCTTCTGTAGCTGGAGCACAAGAACTCAAAAGAGATAAAGGATGTTTTGCTTAGTTGGTTATTTATATCAATTCAGTTTATACTCCCTTTGGTCCATTTGAGCACAGCATGGGTACCCAGTGATCCAGCTTAAGAAGATGATCTTGATTCTGTTCCCAGGGGTGCTTTGTTGAGATATAATTCATATAACATAAAATTCACCCTTGTTAAAGTGTACAATTTAGTGGTTTTTAACATATTCACAGAGTTGTGCCACTATCACCACTATCTCATTCCAGAGCATTTTCATCATCCCAGAAAGAAACCCTATCTCCATTAGCAGTCACTCCCCATTTCCCTCCTTCCCTAGCCCCTGGCAACTGCTAATCTACTTTCTGTCTCTATGGATTCTCTCAAGAGTAGTTTTTAACTTGAGTCAGGTATTGAACTTTTTTCGTTTTATTTTCTCATCTCAAAATAAATACAACAAGTTTCAGCCTACCTCACAGCTTTAGGATGTGGCTTTTAGAAGTCAAAATATTTTGACTTTACTAAACTGGTGCTAAGATTAAAAAATCTGTTCTGAAAATGAGTTGTTCACATCTTCCAAATTCATTTGTCTTGGAGATTGTCCCTTCACCTGGTTACCAAAAACCTGGAGCATTTGGTTAGCTTAAATCCCTTTGCATCTAGAGACCCCGTGTGGCTCATCTCCAACACAGTTGTCACTTTGTTTCTTGCAGATGGATGCAGCAGATAGGAGCTGCACGGTGTCTGTGCACTGTAGCAGCCATCGCGTCAAGATGCTGGTGAAGTTCCCTGCCCAGTACCCAAACAATGCTGCCCCTTCCTTCCAGTTTATTAATCCTACAACCATCACATCTACAATGAAAGCTAAGCTGCTAAAGGTGGGGATCTGTGTTCACAAATTCTTCTTGATGTTGTAAGAGGAAACGTCTGCTCACGTGCATCAGTGTCTTAAGTTGTATAGTAAAGTTGAAGGAAAACTCCAATAGGTAAAATTTGGAAGTCATCTGTTCCCTACACATTGCCACGTTAACAGTCGCTCTCCGTTTTGTGTTGAAAACATTAGAGCAGTGGTTCCTAACTTTCTGGTCATGGACTTCCTTTGAAAGTCTAATCAAAACTATGATCCTTCCCCAGAAAACTTTGTACAAATGTTGCATCTAATTTCAGAAATATGCATATAAATAAAATGCAGTTCTAGAATGACATGTAATCTGCTCACAGATCTTGTTAAAGCTATGCATTAATTCCAGGTTAATGGAAAACCATGCGGTACAATTCCATTTATCTGGAAATGATAGGCGGGATGTATTCTGAAGCTAAAAGATACTTTGTCATCAGGGAAAAAGTATGTACAGTCTTTTTAAGAAATCCATTCTGTAAAAGGAGACGGTATCCTCCTGGAGTAAGGCTGGCTGGCTGTGCAGCGGGGTGTGAGAAAGGATGGCAGAGCCTGCACAAAGCTGGTGCAGCCTGGCATTTGCCTGGCATCTGTTCTGTACTCTACGAGGTCAGAAACTTGATTTGCCAGGTCCCGCAGGCCAGTCAGGCAGAATCCCATGAAAAAGCTCCACAGGCTGGTGATGACGTGCCTTTTTCTGTGTGAGCAGATCATGTAAAGGAACTGAACTGTCCTGACAAGACCAAGCTAACCTGAGTGCCGTTCACCTCTTACCTAGTGTGTATCATACACACTTGGTCCTCTTGGACTGTGACATGTAACCAAGAAATTTTTAAGTGGTATAGGGATCTTTGAATGCTAACGTTTCAGATTTTGGGGGTATTTGACATTTTGTGCTTGGAATTCGAACATTTAATTGTCTCATTTGGAACATACATAAAAGATTTTTTTCTATTGATATAAAAATGGTAGGATTAGGAATTGTCTTTAAAGGTCTAATTCAGTGCTGTCCAATACAAATATAATGCAGGTCATGTGTAATTTTGAATTTCTTAGTAGCCACACTAAGAAAATTGGAAGTAGCTAGTAAATTAATTTCAGTAGTATTTTTATTTAATTCAGTATGTCCAAAGTATTACCAACATATAATCAATATAAAAATTACTGAGATAGTTTAATTCTTTTCTTTTTGTACTAAGTTTTCGACATTTCACATGAATTTTAATCTTATAATACATCTCAGTTCAGCTGAGCCACACTGTGTGTGCTTGGTAGCCCCATATGGGTGATGACAGTGCAGGTCCAATTTACATGCCTATCTAAAGTATGTGTATGTCACTTTGTATCTACAGCATGTCCCTTAACATGTTAGGATTGTATTTTTAAAGAACCAAAAAAAAAAAACATTATAATTTTCACTGAAGTGAAATCTGCTCCCTGGCTTGTACTAGAGCAATTTTCAGTCCAGCCTGGAGAGTATTACTTCTAAAGTACTGAGATTTCTCGCAGATGGGGATAGAGTAGAGGGAGAGCAAAAGAGTGGAGTTCACTATAAAGAAACCTGCCCTCTCAGAACATGTGTGCCTACCCTGGCTAAGGAAAGGCCTTCTCCAGGAGGGCTCAGATATGAATCGTTGAGCCTCTGGGGAAGGTGGCCAGTAAGATGTGTTGGAAGCTCAGACCCAGCCTCCCAGCATCTTCACTGCTTCCAGCTGCTTTGAAGACTAAAAGCAAGTTGGACAAGGAGTGTTGCTATTCATGACTGTTTTGTGCCTCTTCTAGATCCTGAAAGACACTTCCCTGCAAAAAGTGAAACGCAACCAGAGTTGTCTGGAGCCCTGCCTGCGCCAGCTCGTCTCCTGCCTTGAGTCTTTTGTGGTGTGATTCTTGTTCCAACCTATGCTTTTTAATGTTCTATTCAGTGTCTTCCTCCCTGAACTCCTGGGCTCCCTCATTCTGTAATAATTGTGTCCTTACTTTGTAATTCAGCTTTCAGACAGGGTATGGTTTTTAGTCTATTGATTTTTAAATTTCAGAACCAAGAAGACAGCGCTTCTAGCAACCCCTTTGCTCTCCCAAACTCCGTCACACCGCCCTTACCAACATTTGCCCGGGTGACCACTGCCTATGGGTCATACCAGGATGCCAACATTCCCTTTCCTAGGACCTCGGGGGCCAGGTTCTGTGGAGCAGGTTGGTCTCTTTTTGGTTCTGTGATTCTAGATTTTGAGGTAGAGCAGCTAAGAATGTCATTTAGTCTACATAGAAATCTCCATCAGAAGATTTTTCTGTTTTTATTTCCTGAGAACTCAGAAGACTTCTGTAGTAGTGTTACATGGTCTGATGCTGAATTATCATGTGGACATATCTTCAGAATGTCCACCAGAATTACAGCCTTAATTATTTCCATTCTGAGGAGTGTAAATTTGAGTCATATGCAGAGCCTCGATTCTCAGCCTGGAACAGATCCCCTAGCAGGAAAATTTAAAGTATCCATGAAGACTTTATCTAAACATATAGCCTGTCTCTTCTGGAGCCTAAAGATTCTGACCTTTGTCCTCGTCGAGTATGCCTGCAGTTAGGATTAACCAGTGCCTCCCTAGGATTTCCCGCGTCCAGCTCACTGACCACAGTGTACGCATGTCATGTCTCCTTTGTCAGGGTATCTGGTGTATTTCACGAGGCCTATGACGATGCATCGAGCAGTGTCTCCAACAGAACCTACTCCGAGGTGAGTTTGGGACATGCAGACGTAACTGCATTCATGGATCATAAGTGGGGAGACATCTGGGGGTGACCACTGAGTTTGTCTTTGGACAGTTTGTTTCAGTTCTGCAGTAAACACCCACTGGAAGATTTATTCAAGGTAGATCAGGTTCATTCCATTGCCAAGTAAGTTGAGATTTCAACTGCTAGGCTACTACCAAGCCACTAGGAGTCACTTGATAAAAGCTGTTGTCACAACAAGGCAAATTCTTTCTTCATGTGCTTTTCCCCTGTTGCTAAAGGATTATTTGAATATTAAATAAAAATACAGAAATAATAAAAAAGACCATCTCCAGTCCCACAACACTAATATGCCTCTTCCAATATTACCAAAACGTTTAATTTTAAGTAGGATGTTGGAAAAACTCAAACAATACAGAAGTTTTACAGTGTAAAAGCTCTTCTTTTCCTTCTTGAGCCCCTGTTAACAATTTAACGTGTTTTCTGTCTAGCCTTCACTATTTGTGTGGGGGGGTTTATTGTTTTGTTTCGTTTTGTTTTTAAGAGGCAATCTAGCATAGCAAATGGGAATGTGGGCTTCAGAGACAAACTGCTGGGTCTGCTGTTCTGTGACCTCAGGAAAGTTATCAAAACTGTGCTTGAGTCTCCTCAGCTATAACTTGGGGATGATAATAGCGCCTTTAGCTGCTGTGAACATTAAATGAATTTGTCCCTCTGAAGCCTTCAGAACACTGCCTGGCACATTGAGGGTGCTCTGTGTTTCCTAATATTACTACTGTTGTGTTTTTTTTTTTAGTTAACACCTTTATTGAGATATAATTCTATAATACACAGTTGACCCCCTTAAAGTATGTAATTCAGTGGCTTTCAGTATATGTATATTCACAGCTATGTGCAGCTCTCACTACAGTAAATTCTGGAACATTTTCATTACCTCTGAAGGAAATGCATCTCCTAGTTGTCACCACCCCTCAGTCCCCCATCCGTCTAACCTAGAGCAAACATTAATCTACTTTTTGTCTATAAATGTGCCTATTCTTAACATTTCATGTAAATGGAATCATGTCATGTGTGGTCCTTTGTGACTGGCTTCTTTTAATACAGTTTATTTATTACAGCTTAATATTCAAACTGTTTATTACAATTGACCCTTGAACACCACAGGTTTGAACTATGTAGGTCCACTTATTTGTGGATTTTTTTCAATAAATATATTGGAAAATTTTTTGGAGATTTGTGACAATTCGAAAAAACTCTTTCTTTCCTCTAGCTTACCTTATCATTAGAATATAGTATGTAATACATGTAACATACAAAATATGTGTTAATCAACTGGGTCACTAGTAAGGCTTCCGGTCAGCAGTAGGCTATTAGCAGTCATATTTTGGGGGAGTCAAAAGTTATACGTTGATTTTTGACTGTGCAGGCGGTTAGTTCCCCTAACCCCATGTTGTTCACGGGTCAGCTGTACAAAGTTCTCAAGGACCGTACATGTCATAGCATATATCAGTACTTCATTTCTATTAATTGCCAAAGAATATTCTATCATATGTATATACCACATTTTATTTATTCATCCATCAGTCGATGGACATCTGGGTTATTTCTACTTTTTGGCTGTTGTGAATAATGCTGCTGTGAACATTCATATACAAGTTTTTATGTAGACATATTTTCATTTTTTCTTGGGTATTTACATAGGAATGGAATTGCTGGATCATATTGTAAAATGTTCTTTTCTGAATCAATAAACTTTATCTTTTAGAAATTTTTAGATTCATAGCTTATTCAAGTGGAAAATACTGGGTTCCCATATACTCCTACTCTTGCCCCCGCAACATGCACAGTCTTCCCCATACTACTGGTTACTTTAAACTTAAATATTGTTAAGTTTTGTATACCATAGATTTCTGGTTCTGCTGACCAAGATAACTTAGAAACCCTCTGCTATTAACACCTGAATATACTGGATATAGTATAATTCACATATTTATGAATGAATAGCTGAGCCAACAAGAAAGAAAGGAGATTGATCCAAGTGCATGAGCAGGCACTCCTGCTGTCCTGGGAGTTTACCAGTCTCTGCAGTACCAAGCAGATGAGACCTTGGCCCCATAAGAACTGGGGAGTAAAGTACCAGAGACCCCCACGTTACACCTGGTTCCTTATTTGAAAGGTTGGTCTAGAAAGCAAACACCTAAGCTAAAAACCTATTAGAACAGTTTTCATATTAACTATTTTATTGAGCTATAATCTACATATACAAATGTGAAGTATATATGTTAATGACCAGGACCAAGACCAGATACAGAGCATTGCTGTCATCCCCAAAAGTTCCCTGGTCCTTTTATCTAGAGGAAACTACCCTTCTGAATTCCATCATTGAATTTAAGTTTAACTGTGTTTGTACTGTTTAATGTCTGGCTTATTTTGCCCAACTTAATGTTTTTGAAATTGATCCACATTGTTGTATGTATCAATAGTTCCATTGTATGAAAGCAGCACAATTTGTTTATTCATTCTCCTGTTGATGGACATTTGGGTTATTTCCAGTTTTGGGCTATTATGAGTAGACCTACTTGAGCAAGTCTTTTTCTAGACATGTGTATTAATTTCTCTACCCAAGGATTAGAACCCCTGTGTCATAGGATTAGGCACATTTTATCAGAATTGCCAAAAAGCCTGTCCCCAGTAGTTGTGCCATTTTACAGTCTTAACAGTTTTCCGAGTTTTGGTTTTCACCCCCTCTTCAAAACTCAATATTTTCAGTTTTTTCAACATTAGCCAAACGGTGGGTTGTAGCATCCTCTCACTGTGGTGGTGACTGACGATGTTGAGCAGCTTCTGTGTGCTCACTGACCATTCGAGTCTCTTCTTTTGTGCTGTATCTCTTCAAGTACTTTGCCATTTTTTTCCTACTGTGTTTCTTATTTATTTGTGATAGTTCTTAGTCAGATGTTTGCAAATTCTTTGCTAGATGTAGCCACAGATCACAGATCTGTGGCTTGTCTTTATCCCTCCTTAATGATTTTTGATAAACAGCAGTTTTTAATTTGATTGAAGTCCAGTCTGTTACTTTAAAAATGTTATGGTTAGTGTTTTTGTGTCCTGTATAAAAAAGTCTTTGCCTGCCCCAAGGTCATGAAAATATTCTGTTTTCTTTTAAAAGTTTATAGTTTTAAATTCCTTAAATTTTGTAACCAATCTTAAATTAATTCTTGTATATGAAGTAGAGATCAATGTTTATTATTTTCAGTGGTGATACATAATTCTAGCACCACTTATAGGAAAAATTTGGCTTTTGTCATTGAATTTGTATTGATACCTTTGTTGCAAATCAATTAACTGTATGTTTGTGGGTCTGTTTCTGTACTCTTATTATTTTCCCTGCTCTTCTTATGCCAACACTAGACTCTTAATGTAGTTTTATGTAGTAAGTCTTCAAATTTGGTAGTGTAAGTCTCCCAACTTGTGTTGGCTATTTTAGGTCTTTTGCATTTCTGTAAAAATATGGAATCAGCTTATTAGTTTCTACAAAAAAAGCCTGCTTATATTTTGATTGGAATTGTATTGACTCTATAGATCAATGTGGAGAAAGTTGACATCTTGACAGTAGTATGGAATCTTCCAATCCACTCACATGGTGTATATCTCTGTTGTTTTGGGTCGTCTTTAATTTCTTTCAGCAATATTTTGTATTTTCAGTGTAATTTTTTCATTACATGTTTTCATTCTTTCTAGGCATCTGATGTGTTTTGGTGCTATTGTAAATCAAATTTTTTTGAAAGTTTCTAAGTGTTAGTTTCTAATATATAGAAGTACAGTAAGGTTTGTAGATTGACCTTGAATCTAAACTTCACTTATTCCAGTAGTTTGTAGATTCCTTTGAATTTTCCACATGTACAATTATAGAAGCATTCTTTGTTTTTGCAGATAAAGCATTTTCCAATTCTAAAAGTTCTATTTGATTCTTGTTTTTTGTTTTTGATTTTCCATTTTTTTCCCCATTTTACCTGTCTTTCCCTCTTGGTTTCATTAAGTGTAAGAATGGTAGTACTTAGAAATGCAGAAAGACTAAAGCCAGTATGGGTAATTCTGTATTTTCAACCACAGATCTCTCTCGGCCTTGTCTGCTTATCATACTGGCTTGATTGCACCAATGAAGATCCGCACAGAGGCCCCTGGGAACCTTCGTTTGTACAGCGGGAGCCCCACGCGCAGTGAGAAAGAGCAGGTGTCCATCAGCTCCTTCTACTACAAGGAGCGGGTAAGCGGCAGAGCTACAGCCTTTGACTCTTACCCCTTTTCCGGATTCTTGTTCTTCGTCTCCCGTCTGCC
The DNA here is from genome assembly GCA_032199065.1 of Smutsia gigantea. Classification (NCBI taxonomy): domain Eukaryota; kingdom Metazoa; phylum Chordata; class Mammalia; order Pholidota; family Manidae; genus Smutsia; species Smutsia gigantea. Next base: position 42,711 of record JAVSCE010021062.1, read on the forward strand.
ACACACAGGTGCTCAATCAGTAATCCCCCCTATTCTTCAGCTTTCGTAATTAGTTTGCTCAAGAAAAACCTTTGCTTTTTCCTTTCAGTTGGTTTGAACTACTGTAAACTGTGTGTGGAGGGGAGGGCTAGTTCTTAGAATCCTGGTTCTCCCTGTCTCATTTGACGCTATCCTTGTACTCCCCATTTATTAAGTTGATTCCCTGTCCTTTAGGTAGAATAAGTTAGCCTCAGGTCATCCTTGGTGTTCTGATGGTGTCAATAAGTTAAGAGATGCCTCTGAAGACTTGGGATCTTGATATATTTGGAATTTTATAGTTTTTTAAAGTTTTCAAGTTGGTCTTTAAAGGTTTTATACTTTTACTAAGTCTACACTGAAGTACCCATTTGAATAGATGCATTTATACAAAAACCACCTGAATCTGTCCTTACGTTCTTGGGTTCTTAAAGAACTCATTGTCCCTAACATAGTTATTGAGCTCTCAGGAGCCTTTATGACAGCAGAGTAGACAATATTGGCAGAGCGGAGGAATGATTCTAAGAACTCTTTCTGTGTTGTCAGATTGAGAGAGTCTGGTTTAAACCGGCTTTTAACTGACATATTTTAAACAATTATCACTGGAACTACCAACAGACTCAGTCCTTAGGGATTCTTTGTTGTCCTCCACCGATTGAGAAATGATGGATTGACTATAATTAAAATTTTTTGTAAAAAATTTGAATTACTAACAAATATTAGAGGCATCTTCACTTCGATTACAACGTAATATCTAACTGGCTCACACTGATAGTTGGCCATCTCTGGTTGTCTAGTCTTAGGGTTGTATGTGACTGAAATGAATGACAGGCAGGATCTATCTTGGGCAACACTATTCAGTTGAATAGGAAAAATTATTTTTGTCGTGTTGTTCTTTGGGCTAACTTTTCATGTCTTCATGTCTCTAGTGGAATTCTGCCTGCCCTGGATGTCACCTGTATCCTCCCAAGTCCTTTACATTCAAAATTTTTAGTGTCCCCATGCCCTGCTTTCTATAAGCTAGTAGGCACCTAGTTAGATGATTTGATAAACAGTTGGAACTAAGGCATTTAATTGACGTAATAGCTAAACCAACTCAAGAGTTGGGTAAATGTGGGAATTTTCTTTAGCAGGCTGAGGAGATCTTTTAATTGAAGAGGCAGTTTTGAATTCCCCTTCAAATCCTGTCATGTGCTACTCATGCTTGGGTTCGGATTGGGAAGTATAGATTGGCTGGCACTTTTGACTCTGTGATAGTGCATAAAGGCCAAGTCTAGTCAAAAAAACTCCAGTTCCAAGATGGAACCTCTCCTAATGCAAAAGCATTTGTAAAGCTTACATTCATGTTTTTGGTGGTCTGGCCTCTTCTGTAAACACCATAATCCTAAAGAAGGACCAGAGTTACATAGATAATTACCTTTGTCAGGTCGTGCTTGGGTGTAGGGGAAGGATTGGGATATTTCCATTTGGGGTGACTCCCACTTTGCTGCTTCTCCCCAGAAAGTGGGCTGTTGTGATCCCCTAGGATGACACAGTAAGTGGTCTTTATTTCAGATAGCGACCAAGTAAAATGGGGAGAGACACTTTTATTATAATTTCATATGAAACGTTTGTATTGCTGTATAACATGTACAGAAAAGTTCACAAATTGTAAGCATCTAATTCAGTAAATTAACAATCCCACAGGCCAAGAAGTAAGACATTACAGGAACCCTAGAGGCCTTTGGGGAGGGAGGCACATTTTAATGGATAACATATAGTAATTATTAGGTTAAATCATGTGAAATTGCTGACTTTTGACCATTTTCTACCTTAAAAAAAGTTTCATGTGGTTCAACCTAATAAGTTAAAATGAGTAAGTCGGTTGTTTTATGGTGAATCTGAAATAAATAATCTCTCCTTATAGCTTGTTCATGTCCGTCCCATTTAAAAGTAGGGGGGATTACATGAAATTTGGCCATGAGATCTTATATAGGCCATCTTCTCTTCCTCATGGAGGTTAATACATTTTTATCCCTCGAGGAAGTTTTTTTCTGATTCTCATGTCTGGTTTCACATGGGTCACTTTTACTACTTCTGTTCTGGAAATATTTCCAGTTTACTAAATTTCTCTGTGCTTAAGTCTTTATTTTCAGTCCCAGTTTTTCTCCTACATATTTTTGTTCTCTTTTAGATCTCTACCCCTGAGATATTTAATTAAATGAGTAAGAATAAAGGAAAAGAATATAACTGTATTAAAGTGTATCAGTGAAGGAATTACAGAATATTTTTGAGATTCTAAAAATCTTTATAGAGCCATTGGGGATACTGTTCATTTCCTTGTTTTTGTGTGTTTTTAAACTACCCTGCTTAGGTCATATTGTTATATTCACCCACATGTGCTCCAGATGGAATTTCAAGATTCACTCCTAAAAATTAAAAAAATGTGAGAGGCTTTAAAGAAACCACCAAGTGTCATAGGAAGTTGGAAGGCAGAGAGAGATGCTAACACTCATTTGGTAACTGGTCCAACTATTAATAGTTGATGAAATACTGTTCATTCCTATGATAAATCAGAAGGCCCAGAACTTGTGATAAACAAGAGACATTGCCCTGCAAACATTTAAAAAATTTGGCTACCTCCCATATTTGCTTCAGTTTATGTTACTAAAATAGCTTTAATGTAAATAACTGGGAAGGTCTTGACATTCATAGAATCTTTCTGATTCCCCTAAGCAGTGCTTTATGCCCCTGGTTTCACACCAGTGCCCTTGTTGTTAGTGAACGCCCTTCAGCGCCACTCCCCCTTCCTGTCATTTCTCTCAGACTCTCTTGCTTCCCCATGGCTTCACTCTGAAACCAGTCCTGCAGTCCCCAGTGGCCCCCAGCCACACACCAAAAAGAATTTAGTATTAAGTCTATTGAAGAATTTCTTCCTTTTTAGGAATGAGAATCTTCTTGCACGTAATGTATGCTCTCTAAGGGGTGAGCAGAGCTCTCCGCCTGTTTTCTTCACATGCACTGTGATCTTAATCCTCCTTAGAGTACCAGAAACCCTGATTGTAGTTCCTTTGTCAGAGCTGTGTTGACGCCAGCCTCCTTGTATCTTGAAGTGTGTTTCAGACTGAAGAACAATGACATTGAAGCTGGGTTTGGAGTGATGGGTGGGGAGGGAGGTGAGGAAATCCAACAAAGCTGTGCTAGGCTCAGATTTTTTTAGTCATTCCGATCCTGATTTTGCAGTATAGTGTGGTACCTTTTAATCCATCAGATGTGTGGGAAGCTTTCATTTTATTCTATATTTTTCCCTTTTAATTTTCTTGGTGTTTTTCTTCCCTCCTCCTGGGTGTAACGTTTTCACGCACAGATGTCTCCTCGCTCTGCCCGGCGACGTTGGTCCATACAAGCAATTAACGACTTCCCGGTACTGTGCGCTGCAAATGCTCTCCTTGACTAATCCTGTCTCTGCCCAAAGGCCCAAGAATAAAATGCCACCTGCCTGGCTTTGAGGAACCTGAAATGACAGGCTGGCTGGTTGTCAGGACCAGCACCATAAATTTTTCACTCTTGGGAGGCAGGCGCCAAGGACTGCCTCCTTGTTCAATCATAGTTTCAAATGGGGGAATACCAATGTCAGTAAGGATTGTGAATAGACTTCTTTGAAAATGAAGCTAAATACTAGGTTTTTTTGGAAGGAACCCTGACTGTAAGCCCTTTGCTCACCTGATTTCATTTGGAGTATTTGTATAATTCCATAGAGCTTCCAAAAGCCTACCTTTGGCATGGGGGGAAGCAGAGGAAGATACAAGAGGCTTCCACTGTTTTCTGCCTGTTTTTATGGTCTTGGTCTAGGGCAGAGGGGGAAGTGCCCACCTGCTACATTGGCATGACACATAAGCTAGTTTTTAAAACGTTGGGAATTTTCTGGGACAGATTTTTTTCTGTACCATTATTATTCTGCACTGACAACAGAACCTCTGCAATGGACATCCTCTCTTTCTTCCTTTCCTCCTCACTCTCTCACACTGGCTGTCTCCTCTTCTGTCTTCCTCTCCCCCTTCATGTTTCAGTAGCGCCAAGGTGGCCTCAGCTGTGCAAGGCAGCCTGAGGCTTTTGTGTAAGTTTCATTCAGTGGAAAAAATGTTTAGGGGGAATAGTCCCAGAGCCTTTTTGTATAAACACCAGTTGAAATCAGGAGCTCTCATTAGCAAGTACCACTGCGGCCAACAGCTTGCAGGTGGATCTAACAGCGTGGCCACCTTTCCCCAAAGAGCCTGTCCCAGCCGACCCAACCACTGTATTTCCACTAATTTTCCAGAAGTCTCTGCTCCTGCTGCCACTTAAATAGGGACTCATTCTGACTCACTGCCCACTCTGCTGATTATGCGTTGTTAAAGGGGTTGCTGCGAAGCAGTTGGTGGCTTATTCTTGGGCTGTTTTTACATTTAACCCATTTATTGGCATTGATGTTGCCTCCGATTGTAGCAGTAACACTGGTGGTACAGTCGCAAGCTGGCTGTTGGTTGTCATTCAGTGCTATTCGCACCAGTGCCTCCCGTCCCCCTCCCAGTCCTTCTTCCCTGTCGTCTTTCCTGTAATTCCATGAATACCTTCTTGATATGTTCAGAGGAGCATCTGGTGCTCATCATGTGGTAATTTGTCTGTCTTGTCTGTCTCTCTTCCCTCAGCCCCTGCTCATGAACTCTGTGGGGAAGGGGCATTTTCTGTCGATGGGGCATTGAGAAGACCTCAGAGAGTGCAGTCCTTTGCCTCTCAGAGGTACCGATTTTCCTGCCCAGAAAAGTGGCTGCATTTGAGCCTGTCAGAGTGGGACCAGAGCAATGCAGGAGGTTTAGGGGGCTTTTAGGCCAATATGCCCTCCCCTCACCTGGAAGGATCAGCCTTACCTCAGCCTGGTGTGTCCTTGTTTTCTGCATGTTGTTACATGACAGTCACACAGACAAGTGAGACTCCAAAACTCACCAGCAATATATTAGGGGAAAAAGAAGCCTTCGCAGATGTGGGTGGAATATGAATCGTTTTGTTACCAAAGCACTGGAAATACCCTGACAAACTGTGCTCGTAATGGGCAGCAAGAACTGAGGCCCCCCCCGTCTGATTTGAGCTTCAGTGTGTCTGTGTTTAGGCAGCCTTGTTTTGTTTGAACCCTAGAATAATTGGCCACTAGACAGGATTACTGAGTGACCCCCATAACTTGAAGAGGAGATATTTCATATTTAAAACCCACCAACCAATTTTTAAAAAGTGTTTTATGGCCCCTTAAAGATTTTTGATAATGTATTGCAGGTATTCCTTGCTGTGTTAAGTGAATGAATATAGTGCCGTCCCATAACTGCTTTTACAGTTGGATTCTTGGTGGCACTATGATTAGGGTCATCCTGTGTGGGGGAGCCTCCTTCTATTATACACTCAAAAGGCAGCTTAGTGAGGTTCTGTGGAACATCGCCCATACATCTGTACAGACCAGAGAAGCGTCAGAAGCCTGGTGCCTCAAGAGTTGGCAAGGAAGCCCCAGGAACACAGACTGATTTCCATATGAAGGAAAGTTGTCCAAGGCCACTGGTCTTCACATTTTCATCAAGTAGCTGTCGATGACTCCATGGGTTTGCTTCTGCCAATCTCTGTAACCCAAGACTATGGATGGGGGAAGAGTCCTCCTAACACATCTCCCTGGACTCAGTTTTTGTCCCTCTGAATGTGCCTACTCCTGACACATGCAGAAAGGAGATAAGAGTGTGAGGTACTGGCTCCTGAGCCTGGCCTGAAGTACGACATCGTGGTCTGAGCCTAACCCCCATGTGAAGCCATGGGGCCTCGGGCTGCTGCGTCTGCCGGTCTTCAGCACGCGGCCCTGGCTCAGCAGAACACACTCCTACTTACACAGAAGTGAAATTTGAAGTGAGTAATTGTAGGGATGGTGTGTTGGTTCGGCCTTACTAGAACTAGGTGTTGCTCTCCTTATTTGCCAAAATGGATCCAGTTAAAAATGGGCCAGACTCTTCACATATTAACAAGTAGCTTAGTCAGGACTTAATTTTTTTCCTTTTTAATCTAAAATCATGGGCTTGAAAACAGGTTAACAAGTATGGGCTTAGCAGCCTGATAGCCTGTGTCCAAATCTCAGCTTTTATGAGTGTGGCCTTGAGTAAGCCTCATACCCTCATTTGTACAACAGAGGCAACACCCCTCTGTCAGCTGTGGTGAGCTCACCTCACACAGAAGGGAGCAGTCATCGTAGGAGCTGATGTTAATAATAACAGACAAATCTTTAAATCCCAAGTCCAACGTCTGTACACTCAGCCCTGTGTCCAGGACAGTGCTCATGTCCCACACACAGGCTCCTCTGTAGCCATCTGTAGGTAAGGCTCTGGAGAAATAGGATAATTGCTCATGATCTTCCATGTCTGTAACCTGGGTCCCTCTGCTCGAGTATTTTTGACATTCTAAAGTGATCATTTTTAGAAATAATTCATGTCTGCTAGGAAAAGCGTTTTTAACTGAGCTGTTCTGTTTGCAGCTTGGCATGTGGGCCTCAGCTATTAATGCTTTCAGTAGGTTAGCTTAAAGAGTCAGGGAATTGTGGAGGTTCCCAGTGTGATCTGAAAGCTCACAGACCTCATCCCTCAGGTTAGCCTCCATTTATTTTTCCACTGTTTGGTTAAATGGAGCTGTAGTGTATTGCTCAATTAGCCAAGTGCTTCTCATCTTCTCTTTGTAATAAGGAGCCAGGGTGACTGCCTCAACAGTGTTCTGGAGGCCTTCCAACAAACCTGGAGACCAAATGAGATGGATCATATCCCTTTATAGGTGGAATCTTTTTAACACAGAGCTTTTCTTAAAATCCAGTACCCTAACTCTCCTTTGAGATGGCCAATTATTTGGGACCTGTTGCTGTGTCATTTCCTAGGATTTTTAAACTCCTGGAAACCTAGGTGAAAATCACCGGGAATTGGGTTTGTCCTAGTCAACCACACTGTTCTGTTCCTGTCCCTGTTGGGTAGATGTACCCCAAATTACCCTACCTAGAACTGGTCACGTCATAAGTCCGTTGTGCCCGTGTGATGACACCTGTCTCGTGTGGGCAAACACTGCCTGGCTCCAGCCCATCCCAACAGTGTGTCTGCCCTTATAAGCACAGTCTCCCTATTTGCACCCACATCAGGATATTTGTGGCTAAAAGGAAAGTATTTTTGTGAGTATGCACATAATTCTTCTTTAGAAAATAACCAGGGCTAGTAGGGAATTGAAGGACTACTCCACAGTAATTGAAAACTTCCTCTTGTATTACAGAATATTGATATGTATGGATAAATAGTAAATAGTAAAATAGTAAATAGTAACTGAACTACTTAAGGCCAGTGGGTTAATGTTCCAAATCGATAATGTAGCACACGTATTTACAAATTACGATAAATAGTTCAGCTACTTCAGCTAAGCTTCTTCATTTAGCTACCATGAATGAAGTCCCAGTATCCTGGATTTATTAGGTTCTGTGACACTTATCCTACAGGAAGTTCCATGCATTGGGCAGCTGTGGTGATCAGGTGGGACATCAGTGGTCACAAATGCCCCAGTATAGATAGACCATGACTAATTTATGGAAGAGTGATTATATAAAAATTGCTTGCAGAAAATAATTTGTGAGTAATCTAAGTAGGGATCTAATCTAAAATTCCGAGGGTTAATACACATTGGTAATTAAATTGCACATTGTCAGTTTGCATTCTGCCTGTTCATTGTGCCCTTATCATCCTGTGAGATTGGAATAGCAGAATTCAGCATGAGACACATGTTAGCAGTGAGCAAGGAGAGAGAGGCAGGAGACTGAAGGCACAGCTAATAAGAAAACTGGCCCTAGGGTCACACCAAGCCAGTGCAAATGGTAGTAAGACCAGTAAACCTTGGTTTTCTGACTCCAAGTTGTAGGCCTTTCACTAACTCCTTTGTTAATAAATATGTCACTTCCCTCCTGAGTTGAATAGTTTTGGTGGTCCCTTTTTGACTTAGCAATAAAATAAAAGAGAATATTGCTCCCTTGGCTGCTTGTCATTTTGAAGATGCTGGTGGGGCTACGCTCTGATGAGAGGACAGCACTCATGTCCCACACACAGACTCCTCTGTAGCCATTTGTAGGTAAGGCTCTGGGGAGAAAGTATAATTGCTCATGATCTTCCATGTCTGTTACCTGGGTTCCTCTGCTCGAGTATTTTTGACAATCTAAAATGATCACTTTTAGAAGTAATGCACGTCTGCTAGGAAAACAGGGTAAATCTCCTGTAGCTTCCAGGTTTTTCTGCCTACCAGAAATTAAGGTTCGCAGAGCAGAGCCTACACTGCTGTGTTTGAATTAAATTTTCAACAAACTCTATTGAAACCACCTGCGAAGAAAACAACTTTGATTAGTTTCCAGCAAGAACTTTGAACCTAGGGCTGACCCCAACCTTAAAAGTTGCTCTTCTCCCACGTTTTTGTGGTCATTACTAACTTATTTACCTGTTATTCTTTCCTTCTTCATTTTTTCAATTCTGGATTCAAGGTATCAATTTTTGAGCACCTGCAGAATGTACATAGTACTGCAGTAGGTGCTTATTTTCCCATTAGGATTTTGGACCAAGAGCTCAATGCCCTGTGTCATCCTTTTATTTCCTACAGATGCTGATTCATATAATTGTGGGCATGATGTAATGCAAAGTTTCTGCAAATTACCAATGACCCAAATCTGATGTGCTCTGTGACTGTAGGTTTCCAATCTTGAAAGTCCACATTAGTTATATTTTGTCATCTTCCCCCAGAAATCGAGGAGATGGAAAAGTAAGCGTGAGGGATTGGATTCTGGCAATCGACCAATCAAGGCTGCTGGGAAAGTTATCATCCAGGACATTGCATGTCTTCTCCCTGTTCACAAGTCATTGGGAGAACTGTACATGTAAGTTGAAAATGTCAAGTATGCCATGCTTATCACTTGGTCAAGATTATCAGAGTTTTGTTTTGTTCTTTAAGTAGTAGCACCGTCTCTTCACAACAAGTTTTAGGAGACCAGTATATTAGTTTTCTATTGCTGTATAACACATTAGCACAAAGTCAGCGGCTTAAAGCAACATGCATGCATTATCTCACAATTACCGTGGGTCAGGGTCTGGGCCTGGCTTAGCTGGGTTTTTGTTCAGGTCTCACCAGGTGAAAATTGTGGAGTTGGCCAAGTGGTGGTCCTATCCATGCTTTTTCCAAGCTCTTTCAGGTTGTTAGCAGAATTCTGTTTCTCGCAGCCACAGAACTTGGTGAATTTCATCTGCATAGAGACTAGCAGGAGTGTCTCACTGAGGTTTCACCTCCTTTCTAAGTTCTCGTCTGATTAGCTCAGCCCACCCAGGACAATTTCCCTTTCCACAGATTAAAAGTTAGCTGGTTGATAACCTAATCATGGGAGTGATATCCTATTAATATTCACTAGTCTCACCTGAATTTAAAGGGAGGGCACTACACAAGATGCATGTAACAGGGGGCAGAAATATTGGGAACAGCCTCAGAATTCTACCTCCCACAACCAATATGTAAAATAGTTAAAAGCAGAGCCACTTTGGTTGAAGGGAGCTGGGAGGTTAATGACAGGCACACAGAAGCTGGCCTGTGGTTGCCCTCCTTCCTGAACATGAAAACACAAAGTATTTATTTTGTAGTATATAATAGCACACTACCCTTGTGTGTGATACTATAGTGTTGCACATATTTAAATCCATTTTCATTCAACTCTCAAGCTTGGGGAACTGCACAGAAGAGCTAGCTGATAGGAAAACTGATATTTGAGTCTGGCCTCCTCCCCTCTTCACAGAGGTGAGTGGTTTCACCTGGTCCAGGCCTGAACCCACAGCATGACATTAGCTGCAGTTAAGCTTTTTTCCTTGTCATAGCCAGGGTAAAGCTTGAAGCCAACACAAATAAAACATTTTGAGTGACAACGAAAGAGATGTTTTTCAGTCTGTTAGCCAGGAGTAATTGATTAGGAAGTTAGACTAGAAAGAAACGTTTTTATTCTTTTTTAAATTTCAGATTAAATGTGAATGATATTCAAGAAACATGTCAGAAGAATGCCACTTCTGCCTTGCTTGTTGGAAGGAAGGATCTTGTCCAGGTATTGTGTGTTCCTTTCAGTGAGATCAAGATTTTTCTTTTTGAGCAGGTGGTTTTCACTCTATGGCTGTGGTTTAGTAATAGTTCAAGGTGTGTCTCCTGTTTTGCAATTTCTCTCCCATTTTCTTTGCCAAACTATGGGGCCAGAGCAGCTCTTCAAATCCCTTGGATGTTTTTCTTATTAGTGCTTAGTTGAAAAGATCCTACAGCGCTGACTATTTTTGTTTAATTACATCTCTTCATTTTAGTACCATGGTGATGGTTACATACCTAAACTTGGGTATCTGTAGCTTCACTATTTGTACCCTCAATTCTATTTTGTTGTTTTTTTCACTTTTAAAAATGCTGCATTTCCATAGCCAAAGCAATCCTGAGAAGGAAGAATAAAGCAGGGGGGATTATGCTCCCCAACTTCAAGTTCTACTACAAAGCCACGGTAATCAAGACAATTTGGTACTGGCACAAGAACATACCCACAGACCAGTCGTACAGACTAGAGAGCCCATATATAAACCCAAGCATATATGGTCAATTAATATACAATAAAGGAGCCATGGATATACAATGGGGAAATGACAGCCTCTTCAACAGCTGGTGTTGGCAAACTGGACAGCTACATGTAAGAGAATGAAACTGGATTTTTGTCTAACCCCATACACACAAGTAAATTCAAAATAGATCAAAGACCTGAATGTAAGTCATGAAGCCATAAAACTCTTAGAAAAAAAACATAGGCAAAATCTCTTGGACATAAACATGAGCAACTTCTTCATTAACATATCTCCCCAGGCAAGGGAAACAAAAGAAAAAATGAACAAGTGGGACTATATCAAACTAAAAAGCTTCTGTACAGCAAAGGACACCATCAGTAGAACAAAAAGACATCCTACAGTATGGGAGAATATATTCATAAATGACATATCCGATAAGGGGTTGACATCCAAATTATACAAAGAGCTCACACACCTCAACAAACAAAAAGCAAATAATCCAATTAAAAATGGGCAGAGGAGCTGAACAGACACTTCTCGAAAGAAGAAATTCAGATGGCCAACAGGCACATGCAAAGATGCTCCACATCCCTAATCATCAGAGAAATGCAGATTAAAACCACAATGAGATATCACCTCACACCAGTGAGGATGGCCAACATCCGTAACACAAACAACAACAAATGTTGGCGAGGATGTGGAGAAAGGGGAAACCTCCTACACTGCTGGTGGAAATGTAAAATAGTTCAACCATTGTGGAAAGCTGTGGAGGTTCCTCAAAAAACTCAAAATAGAAATACCATTTGACCCAAGAATTCCACTCCTAGGAATTTACCCTAAATGCAGCAGCCCAGTTTGAAAAAGACACATGCACCCCTATGTTTATTGCAGCAGTATTTATAATAGCCAAGAAATGGAAGCAACCTACGTGTCCATCAGTAGATGAATGGATAAAGAAGATGTGGTACATATACACAATGGAATATTATTCAGCCATAAGAAGAAAACAAATCCTACCATTTGCAACAACATGGATGGAACTAGAGGGTATTATGTTCAGTGAAATAAGCCAGGCGGAGAAAGACAAGTATCTAATGATCTCATTCATCTGTGGAGTATAAGAACAAAGCAAAAACTGAAGGAACAAAACAGCAGCAGACTCACAGAACCCAAGAATGGACTAACAGTTACCAAAGGCAAAGGGACTGGGGAAGATGGGTGGGAAGGGAGGGATAAAGGGAATAAGGGGCATTATGATTAGCACACATAACGTGGGGCGGGGCACAGGGAAGGCAGTATAGCACAGAGAAGACAAGTAGTGACTCTTTAGCATCTTACTACGCTGATGGACAGTGACTGTAATGGGGTATGTGGTGGGGACTTGATAATGGGGGGAGTCTAGTAACCAAAGTGTTGCTCATGTGATTGTATATTAATGATACCAAAAAAAATGCTGCATTTCCTACAAAGTTTACCAAAGCATTCCTTTAGACAGAGACATGTTCAATTTTAAAATATGATGTGACCTTTCCAAAAATTTTAGTTTCTTTCATCTTTTCAGGAACATGCATATTAAAGCAAGCTGCTCCTGCCTTTTTAAAACAGCTTTATTGAGATAATAGTCTGTATACCATGCAATTCATTCATTTAAAATGTACCATTCAGTGGCTTTTAGTATATTCAGTTTCACAACCATCACCACAATCAAATTTAGAATATTATCATTACCCTGGAAAGACATCCCATGCCCCTTAATGTCTCCTCTCAATCCCTTTTTCCCCACCCAGCCCCACACAACCACTAAGGTACTTTCTGTCTCTATGGCTTCTCTATTTAGTGTGAGAGTTGGAAGCTACAGGCAATGGAAGTCAGAAGCATTATCCTTTCAGCTCAGTTTTTTGTTTACAGCCTTCCAAGTGACCCAGAGCTAAAGCATCCCTTGATTTTTATCTGATTAAAAAATCCCTAAGATTTCCGTTTGTCTCTCATAAGCACTGGCTAGTCTCTGCCCTAAAACCTTTTCAGTGAGATTTAGAGCCCTGATTGAATCTATTTCCATAAGGACTCAGCCACCTAAAGTTCTGTGGACACTAAGCAAAATGAAGTAAAGAGTAGTGTGGAATTTATCATAGAAAGCAGTATGGGTCCAGCTCAGCCCCCTACTCATAACCCTGGGCAAATTATTTCAGACCCTCTCAGCCTCTGCGTATATTTGTAAAATCAGAATTCCTAAAATAATGACCTCATAGGGTTGGTAAGAAGACTGGCAAATGTAATACCAAGGCAGACCCAAGGTTCATATTCTGAAAAAACATACTCTGAAGAAAAATTACTTCCTAAAGTGTTTTTTCTTTCAGTTTCCTGTACTTTTCCAGCGGAGTTAATTTAGAAGGTCAGGCTAGTCCATGTTAGTAAAAAGGCCCTTCCCTTAGGCTCAAACAGAACTGGTTTTAAATCTGGGCTCTGTCACTTTTCTGTGTGTGATCCTAGGTAGACACCTAATCTTTCTGAACCTCTATTTCCTCGACTATAAAAAAAGAACAATACTTTTAGTCTGTCTGAAAATGAAATAAGGTAATATATGTATGTAAAATCCCCATACCTTGTTCTGGTAGATGGTAAGTAACTAATCCGTGGTGCAGTTAATGCTGCTGTTCTTGGGATCGTTGTCATTTGAGCCATGGCGCTCTTTAATGGGACAGAAATGATATCAGTGCAAGTGCACAAAATAATTTTTTTTGTTCTTTTTATATGCATGCTGAAGATGATGTGTCTCCTATTTTGCAGAGAGCTGCAGAAATAAACCTCAGTGTCAGTGAACCGCTGTGTTGTATACTTGAAACTAATATAAGATTGTACATCAACTATAATCAAAAAAATAAACAAACAAAGGTCATGGGGACAAAAAGTACAGCACAAGGAATATAGCCAATGTATTATAACAACTTTGTACAATGACAGTCATTACACTTACTGTATTTCATAATGTATATAATTGTCAAATCATTGTGCACCTGAAACTAAAATAACATGATATGCCAACCATATTTCAATAAAATCAATTAATTAATTTATAAAAGAAAGAAACCTCAGTGTCACCTATTTCTGTTGAAGGCATTTAGGAAGAATATAAGTGAGGAAGTAACATGGCTAAGTTGTCAACCAGGGTAGTTAGCACCCTATCCCGTCCCAGGAAGACATTGACCTTACGCAACCATTCAGGGGTGTCATGGATTATAGAGATGAATGTGAACGTCAAATTCCTCGTTTTTTTTTAATATAATTTATTTTATTATCATTAATTTACAATTACATGTGCAATATTACGATTATTAAACTACCCCTTCATCAGGTCCCCCCCACCAACCCCATTACAGTCACTGTCCATCAGCGTAGTGAGATGCTATAGAATCACTACTTGTCTTCTCTGAGTTGTACAGCCCTCCCCGTGCCCCCCCAACATTACATCTGCTAATCGTAATGCCCCTTTTTCCCTCTTATCCCTCCCTTCCCGCCCATTTTCCCCAGTCCCTTTCCCTTTGGTAACTATTAGTCCGTTCTTGGGTTCTGTGAGTCTGCTGCTGTTTTGTTCCTTCAGTTTTTTTCTTTGTTCTTATACTCCACATATGAGTGAAATCATTTGATACTTGTCTTTTTCGGCTTGGCTTATTTCACTGAGCATAATACCCTCTAGCTCCATCCATGTTGTTGCAAATGGTAGGATTTGTTTTCTTCTTATGGCTGAATAATATTCCATTGTGTATATGTACCACTTCTTCTTTATCCATTCATCTACTGATGGACACTTAGGTTGCTTCCATTTCTTGGCTATTGTAAATAGTGCTGCAATAAACATAGGGGTGCATCTGTCCTTTTCAAATTGGGCTGCTGCATTCTTGGGTAAATTCCTAGGAGTGGAATTCCTGGGTCAAATGGTATTTCTATTTTGAGTTTTTTGAGGAACCTCCATACTGCTTTCCACAATGGTTGAACTAATTTGCATTCCCACCAGCAGTGTAGGAGGGTTCCCTTTTCTCCACATCCTCGCCAACATTTGTTGTTGTTTGTGTTTTGGATGTTGGCCATCCTCACTGGTGTGAGGTGATATCTCATTGTGGTTTTAATCTGCATTTCTCTGATGATTAGCGATGTGGAGCATCTTTTCATGTGCCTGTTGGCCATCTGAATTTCTTCTTTGGAGAAGTGTCTATTCATGTCCTCTGCCCATTTCTTAATTGGATTATTTGCTTTCTGTTTGTTAGGTGCATGAGTTCTTTATATATTTTGGATGTCAACCCTTTATCAGATACGTTTTTTATGAATATATTCTCCCATACTGTAGGATGTCTTTTTGTTCTACTGATGGTGTCCTTTGTTGTACAGAAACTTTTCAGCTTGATATAGTCCCACTTGTTCATTTTTGCTTTTGTTTCCCTTGCCCGGGGAGATATGTTCATGAAGAAGTTGCTCATGTTTATGTCCAAGAGATTTTTGCCTATGTTTTTTTTCTAAGAGTTTTATGGTTTCATGACTTACATTCAGGTCTTTGATCCACCATGCGTTTACCTTTGTGTATGGGGCTAGACAGTAGT